>UESW01004683.1:0-54188 GCA_900491605.1 Calamus simplicifolius | reverse complement strand
TTTTGCAACTAATCTAGCTTTGTTTCTAATTACTATTGCCATTTTCATCTAGTTTATTTCTAAATATCCATTTTGATCCTATAACAGAATGATTTTTAGGTCTTTCAACTAAAGTCCATATATTATTCTAGTGAATTGATTTAATTCTTCTTGCGTTGCTAACATCCAATTATTATCTTTTTCAGCTTCTTCAATAGTTTTTAGGATCAATTTGTGATACAAATGCAAGATGATTACTAATGTTTCTCATAGATGATCTAGTTCTTATTCCTTGAGATGGATCACCTATAATCAATTCTTAGGGTGACTATAAGCATATCTCCAATCCCTAGGTAGATCTACATTATTATGATTAGTGTTAGTATCATCATCCTTAGGTGAATCATTATCTTTAGCATCTTGCTCTTGATCTAAAGATACATCAATATTCAATTTTTCAAGATCTTTCTCAATTATATTTGTATCTTCTTCATCATCAAATTTTTCGGAACGAGTTGCTAAAGATTCATCGAAAACTACATGAATGGATTCTTCAACAACTAAAGTTTTTCTTGTTAAAACTCTATATGCTTTACTAGTTATTGAGTATCCTAAGAATATTCCTTCATCAGATTTGCATCAAATTTGCCTAAATTTTTACAATTGTTGTGAACAAAACATTTACAACCAAATGCATGAAAATATTTAATGTTGGGTTTTCTATCATGCCATAATTCATAAGGTGTTTTCTTTAAAATAGGTCTGATTAAGGCTCTATTAAGATGTAATATGCTGTGTTAATAGCTTCCGCCCAAAAGTATTTCAGGAGTTTACTTTCACATAGCATGGTACGGGTTATGTCTTCTAGAGTCCTATTTTTCTTTCAACTACTCCATTTTGTTGTGGGGTCCTAGGTGCAGAAAAGTTATGATTAATACCATTTTCATTGCAAAAACTTTCAAATAAGTGATTTTCAAATTCAGTTCTATGATCACTTCTTAGAGACACTATGGTAGTGTTTTTCTCATTTGTTACTTTCTTGAAGAATTTCATGAATATCGAAAAAGTCTCATCTTTGTGAGCTAAAAATATTACCCAAGTGAATCTAGAGTAATCATCTACTATCACAAGACCATATTTCTTTCCTCCTAAACTTGTGGTTCTAGTTGGTCCAAAAAGGTCCATGTGAAGTAGCTCTAATGGCCTAGAAGTTGAAACAATATTTTTAGATTTGAAAGAACTTCTCGTTTGTTTTCCAACTGACATGCATCACATATTTTGTTATTTTCAAAATCTAATTTAGGTAAACCTTTTACTAAATCCATTCTAATTAGTTTTGAAATCAGGTGTGTGCTTGCGTGACCTAATCTTCGATGCCACAACCAACCAATCTCATTCATATTAGCATTATTAGCAATTAAGCAATGATTATTAGTAGACAATTTGTCTAAATCAATCATGTATACATTGCCATTTCTATTTCCAATAAAACAATGCTATTATCAATGGGATTAGCTATAGTACATAAAGAAGATTCAAAAGACTTTAAAACCTTTGTCACATAATTGACTTATACTAATTAAGTTATGCTTTAAACCATCAACATAAAGTACATTCTCAATATATGTGGAGGAATTATTTGAATGTTACCAAACCCTAAGATTTGGCCTTTGCCATTGTCGCCAATGTAACAACTCCTCCTTTCTTTTCTTCAAGGGTGATGAATTCTTCTTTGTCACCCGTCATATGTCTTGAGCAGCCACTATCAAGATACCACTTTCTCTTTGATCTCTTGGCCACAAGACATTCCTGCAATGAAATCAGACTTTATGTTTAGGTACCCAAGCTTTCTTGGGTCCTTCATGGTTAGTAGCAATAATTATTGTTCCTTTCGGAACCCATATTTTCTTTCCTTTAATATTTAGGTTTTTATTAGGTTTTAGAATTTTACATTAATAAGATTTAATGTCCTTTTTGATTATATTTAAAGCATGTAAAATTACTTTGGCCAGCATGCACAAAAATATTTTTAAGTGATTTTGTTTTCTTAAAGTATTATATCCTAATCCGGCTTTGTCAAAAATAGCTTTTTAACTATTTAATAACAGTCTAGTTTAGTTGAGCTTAATGTAAACTTATCAACTATGTTCTTATGTTTTTCAACCTCTTTCCTTAGTTTATCATTTTCATTAGAGATTGATTCTTTTCTTTTATTAAAATTTTATTTCAGATTTCAGTTTCTTAACTTCATTATTAAGATTTTCCTTTTCTTGATTGAAAGTTAAGTTTTCATTTTTCAAAATCTTGTATTTCTTTTTCAAAACCTTGAAATCTCCAACAAGTTCATTAAAAGCATCAAAAAGTTCATCAAAAGCAAACTCATCGCAAGGGTTATCGAAACTTACCTCATCGTTGTCGTCCGCCATGAAACATACGTTTGCGACTTCCTTTTGTTCTTCTTCTTCGGAAGAAGATTCCTCGCTGTCACTCCATTTCGCCACATAAGCCTTTTTTTTCTTTTTGTAGGCTTTCTTCAATTTTGGACATTCATTCCTAAAGTGCCCCGGTTTATTACACTCATAGCAAGTCAAGGGGTCTTCTCTTTTTTCCTTGTCCTTGTCCTTGTTTTTATCCTTTTCTCCTTCCCACTTAGCTCCAAATTTTTTCTTGTGGAAGGGTTTCTTTCTCCTCATGAATCTTTTAAATTTCTTTGCTAGAGAACAGTCTCTTCATCATTATCATCATCATCATCACTGCTGCTCTCTTCTTCTTTTGTAGCTTTGAGGGCAATTACTTTCTTTTTCTTTGTGTCCTCCTCTACATGCTGCTCATAGTCAGCTCATGGGTCATAAGAGATCCTAGAAGCTCCTCTAAGGGTAAAGTGTTGAGGTCCTTAGCTTCTTGGATTGCTGTCATTTTGCTTCCCATATCTTGGTAATGACCTAAGAATTTTTCGAACAAGTTCAGAGTTAGTATATGTCTTACCAAGACTTTTCAAACCATTAACAATATCTGTAAATCTAGTGTTCATGCATGCAATGGTTTCAGATTGTTCCATGCTAAATAATTCATATTTATGAACAAGAATGTTAATTTTAGATTCTTTTACTTGATTGGTACCCTCATGGGTAACCTCTAGTCTATCCCAAATCTCCTTTGCGGAATTACATGTGGAGATTCTATTAAACTCATTAGCATCTAAGGAGCAATATAAGACATTCATGGCTTTAGCGTTAAGCTGTGCCATTTTCCTATCATTATCATTCCAGTCCCTTTCGGGCTTAGGAACAATAGTGTCATCTAAACATGTGTGGGTGTACTAGGTCCATTGATTATAACACCTCATAACTCATAATCAGAAGCTTGAATGAATATCCTCATTCTAGCTTTCCAATATGAATAATTTGAACCATTAAACAGTGGAGGTCTATTAGTAGAATGACCTTCAGCAAATGATTCAACTTGTGTTGCCATTTGGAACTTTAGCTCTTGATCGTGTGATCAAAATCTAATGAGCACTAGCTCTGATATCAATTGTTGGCCCAGATGACAACCCAAGAGGGGGAGAGGGGGTGAATTGGGTTCTTTAAAAATTAGCCTTTTTTAAAAATGTTTGCTTAATAAGAATGAAGGCAATAGCAATGCAAATATAAAGTGCAGTGAATAAAACAGAGATAGAGAAAGGTCAATGGAAGCACGACAAACACAAAGATTTTATAGTGGTTCGGTGTATCCAACACCTACGTCCACTCCCAAGATTCACTTGGGTCCACACTATAATCACCCTAGATTATAGCAGAGTTGTTTTACAAGCTCACAACTCAAACTTATTA
Source organism: Calamus simplicifolius (assembly GCA_900491605.1). Taxonomy (NCBI): domain Eukaryota; kingdom Viridiplantae; phylum Streptophyta; class Magnoliopsida; order Arecales; family Arecaceae; genus Calamus; species Calamus simplicifolius. Next base: position 50,376 of record UESW01004683.1, on the reverse strand, counting down.
TTTTCCCGGGATCACAACGAACCCAGCTGGTTTTCAATGGCTCACCAGCACAAAACCCTAACCCAAGCTTTACCAAGCTTGTACCGAGTAAGACTACCTCAACTAGTTCAATCCCCCAGATTGAACTAGACACAAGGAATAAAAGTATTATTTTTCAGTTACAAAGCTCCTCAATGAGCAGATAAACAAATATATAAATGAAGTTTAGAAAAGCCTGATTTGCAGTTGGTTGGCTTTAAGCTTTTCTTCTCTTCCTCAACTCCTTTGAAGTGTAGAATCGAGCCTCAGCTTGGATTCTTCACGGAATGTAAGTTGGAGTTGATTTGAGCTTTTCCTCTTTTCTTTGAGTGTTGAAAATCCCTTGAGATGCTCTTGAATAGCTCTTGGATTTTCTTCTGAAGCTTCCTTGGATTGTTGAGCTTTGAACACAGAAGGAGCTTCCTTTGATTTCACACTCTTTCTTTCACTCTATTTTGAATCACGGATTTTTTCAAATGAAGCTCTGTTTTTCCGATTTTTCTTTTCTTTTCTCTTGAAATGAATATCTCTCTATTTGTGTGTCTTTGATTTGAAAACGGCTTCTCTATTTATAGATTCTGCAAAATATAGCCGTTAGAAACAAAGAAAAATAGCCGTTAATTAAAAATCTTACCGTTGACGCTGAGTTGGCATTTGGAAAAAATTTTGCCCAGATTTGCTGGAGTCGACTCATGCTTTCCGCGAGTCGGCTCGAAGTCGTGATACCAAAAATAGAAATGTTCAGAAAGTTATAGGGTCGACTCATCAAAGTAAGTATCGACTCCTGACAGTCGGGGGTCGACTCATAAAAAGTTGGGGGTCGACTCGCGAAGTGCTCAGAAAAACACACCTCTAGTGTCTGAGCGGAGTTGAATCGCACAGTCATGGAGTCGGCTCGACAGAATCGGAGGTCGACTCGAGAAATTGCATGGTCGACTCGAGACAGACAGTCATTTCTGTACTCTGAGTGGAGTCGACTCTGAAACTCAAGAGTCGGCTCCGGAACGTATCAAAAATCAGAAAGTTTTCTGATTGACTTTAAATTCATTCTAGATTCATTTTAAATCATTATTTTGACTTGAATATAATAAAATTGACATTAGGAATCAATTCAAGAAATGTTCCAAAAACTCATTGATTAAAATATGAAGTATTGAATTTCTAATTGAAAGCTTAAACATTGAATATGAAGTACTTTCAATTTGATAAAAGTTATACTTAACATTCTCATTCATTGTTCTAAATAAATTCATTGCTCATGTAAATAAACTCATTACATCATTTAATGTACACATGACTTTTGGTAATCATCAAAATCAATAAGATAGATTGGGGCAAATAATTTTTCAACAATCTCCCCAACATATTTTAATTTGGCTAGAGGTGATAGCGATTTAGTTAGCTCAGTAAGAAATAAGAGGATTCACTTACCTTTCAAAAGCTTGGAAACCTTCTTAGCATCCTAATTATCGGTTTAGCAGCTGACATGCACAGTGATAGGTCAGCGGCTCTTTCAAGAATGTTAGGAAGGGAAGTGACTGAGTTTGAGGAGATAAGAGCTAATCAATTACCTTGGAATTGAGATTATTACACAACATTTGCAGTAGGATTTTGTTTCCGAAGACCGGTCGGTTTGAGTATGTCTCGGAGCAAGACATTATTATTATGGATAGTGTTTTGACTGGACAGCCAATCAACCTTGCAGCTATGATGATATTTTATATGACGGAAGCTGGAGGGAGGAGAAGATCATCCCTACCGTATGGCATGGTGCTTACTATGGTATTCAAGAGCCAAGGGTTGTAATTCAAGAGAATGAATCATCTAAGAACCTGAGGCACACCGACTACTATAGTTTGGCAACATTGCATCGGATGGGTTTTGCTAAAGTGAATGGACAGTGGGATAGGAAAGGATACCTTGGTGAGAGAGCCCCTGTGCTGAGAGTTTCTGAGCCTTGCGAGGCTGGACCATCAGTTAGGGTTCCTTCTCCACAGCCTAGGAGTCCCATTCCTGCTCCTGTACCTGCACATGTTAATGATCAACCATCCACTTCTTCAGCTGGATTCTCAGACCTTCAAATGGAGCAATTAAAAAGTTTGTTTGCTGCTCAGAAGGATGAGTTTGACAGTCAGTTCATGAATATAAAAGAATTACTTTATTCACTTGATGATCGGATTGCAAAGATTGAATCAACTCTCAACTCCTCTGCAGAATCTTTAAGTGGTGATTTAAATAATATCTTTGAAGAACTTAAAGAGATTTATGGAGATAGTGAAACTTATTCAAGGTGCAACACCGAGCTCCAAGATAAAATCTCAACAGCTTGCACATTTATTGATGAGAGACTTAAAGACTATGTTAAGCTTCAATGTGATGGAATGAAAAATATTGTAGATCATTTAACAAGAATAGTGAGGAAGAACTTTTGATGTAATGTTTAATTTTGATGAAATGTAGTTTACATTTTGATGTAATGAAGTTTAGTGTTGAAGTAATGAAAGCTATATTTTGATGAATGAGTATTTTTTTTTATGTAATACTTATCTTTTGATGCAATAAAAATTATCTTTTGATGCAATGAAAATTATCTTTTGATGCAATATGAAATATTCTTTACCTTTTTGTGATTACAAAAAAGGGGGAGAGAATTATGGTTGTATATACATTAAGAAGGAGAAAGTTATATTGTTAATTGCATTAAAGGGGAGAAAGTTATGTTGCATTAATTGTTTAATATAAAAATTATGTTGCATTAATTATTTAATATAAAAAATCAAGTTACTTAATTGATTAATATGAAAACATTAATGAAGTTAATTGATTAATATAATATTGATGTGGATTAATAATCAAATTGATTTGACTATGCATAAAGAAATCTTAAGTACCAAATATGTAAAGTAAGAGAAAGAATAATTTGAACTTCATAGGGGGAGCTACCTTATTCAGGGGAGCTTACTCGTGAAGATCACTTCCTTAATAATTTTTTAATTTAAGAATTCTATGCATATACTCAATGTTTTTATAATCATCAAAAAGGGAGAGATTGTTGATCCATTTATTGATTTTGATGATTAATAAAGGAATTGAGTATTTTATTTGATTACTAATGAATTTTATAAGTGTTTCAGGACTTAAATTTATTTGATCAATTTAAAGAAATTAAGAAATGAATTTTGAATCAAATACAAATCAGAGATTTCAAAGTTTCAGAGCTTGGAGTCGACACCTAGAAAACCTGGAGCCGACCCCATGGCCAATTCAATTTTAACCTAATTTTTGATACAATCTGGAGCTGACACCTAGAGTTTTAGAGCCGACACCTAGAGTTTCGGAGTCGACACTTACAGTGTCTGGAGCCGACTCCGATGCGGGGACAGAATGTTGATTTTTTGAGCATCCTGGAGCCGACACCTACAGTTTTCGAGAGCCGACACCTGACGATGGCGAGCCGATACTTACTTTTTTGGAGTGACTCCTCAACGAACTCGGAAATTTTTATTTTTAGTAAACGATCTGGAGCCGACACCTGAAAAGTTGGAGCCGACTCCAACCTAACTGGGATGAAAATTTAAAATGCCAGATCAACTCTAATGATAATATTTCCATTTTACCTAATTTCTAACGGATATATTTTGTTTCCAGGTACACTCCAACGGCTAGTTTCATCCCAAAAATGGATTGAAGAAAATCTATAAAAAGGGGAAAAAACACCCGTTTGAAGTGAAGAAGAATAGAGGAAAAAAAGGGATGGAAAAAGAGGAAATATTTCAAATCAAAAATCCGAGAAACCTTGAGCCTGAAATCCAAGAGAAAAACCTTCAAACTCAAATCCTTCCACTCCAAAAAGCTCAAAGAGAAATCCAAGGCGCCCCAAATCAAAAATCGGTGGATTTTCCAAATTGAAGAAAAAGCTCTGTTTCTTTCATTTCCAATCTTCTCAACTGCAACAACTGTGAGGAACTAAAGCTGAGGCTTGGTTCAACATTCCAAAGGGAGAAGAAGAAAAGAAGAAAAGAAGAAAAGCTCAAAGCCAAACAACTTCAAATCAGGCTTTTCTAAACTTGTTTTCTTATTCTTGAATATTTGCTCATTGAGGAGCTGTGTATCTTTGAAAAACTATATTCTTTTTGTTTGTGCCTGGTTCAATCAAGGGGATTGAACTAGTGGAGGTTGTATACTTCGGGTCAAGCTAGAATAGCTTGAGTTTAGGATTGTGTGCTGGTGAGCCCGAAAAACCGGCTGGGTTCGTTGTGATCCCGGGTAAAACAACAAGTTTAGGTTGTGAGCTTGTAAAATAACTCGGCTATAATCGAGGAGATTATAGTGTGGACCCAAGTGGATCTTGGGAGTGGACGTAGGTGTTGGATACATCGAACCATTATAAAATCTTTGTGTTTGCCGTGCTTCTATTATCTCTATCTCTATCTCTATCTCTATCTCATTGATTCTGCTTTAGATTTGCATTGCATTTACTTTCATTCATCTTAAGCAAACAATTTTTATTTAGAGGTTAAATTTTTTAAAGAACCCAATTCACTCCCCCCTCTTGGGTTGTCATCTGGGCCAACAGCACTCAAGCCCGAGTCTCTCCTCGGCACCTAAGCCCGACTCCGCGTCGGCACTCAAGCCCGAGTCTCCCCTCGGCACCTAAGCCCGACTCAGCGTCGGCACTTAAGCCCGAGTCTCCCCTCGGCACTCAAGCCCGGCTCCGCGTCGACACTCAAGCTCGGCTCTACGTCGGCAATCCAAGCCTGACTCCACGATGGCAACAAGCCTGAGTCACCATCGGCACCAAAGCCCAACTCCAGCTCGGCACCTAAAGCCCGATGTACCATCGGCACTAAAGCTCAACTCCAGTCAGCACTCAAAGACCGATATACTATCGGCACTCAAGCCCAAGGCCAGCTCGGTACCAAAAACCGAAAACTAACTCTAGCGTTGGCAACAAAGATCGTCGGCATAAGGGAAAAGGCACATGACGACTCTCCAACTATCAGGTCACCCTTCGGGGTTAAAAGGAATCCAACGACTTCAGCAACTCTTGGGTCACTCTTCGGGGTTCAAAAGGCTCTCGATGGCCTCAACTATGCTTCAGCAGCTTTATCACATCCTCAATGGCTTCACAGCGGCTCTAACTCTGCCTCAATGGCCAATGGCCAATCGAGTAAGACCTTTATCTAAATTATGTACCAACAACATATTACTGGTCACCTTTAGCCATCAAGAAGCCCCAAGACAACTCAGTTGGGAGAGGCCAACTCCCCAGCTCACAGTTGAGGGGCACCCACTTTCAACTTTTATGACAAGTAGAAGACCCAAAGTCAACTCACAGTTAGGAGAAACCGACTCCCCAACTCATAGTTGACGGGCATCCGCTTTCGGGCTTTGCATAGGGAGAGGATTACTGGCTGCCAGTCAAGGGTAACCCACTTACCCTCAAACTTTGCTTAAAAGTTTTTTGAACAGGCAAAAAGCATGGCTCCAAAGAGCATGAAGACGTCTACACAAGGCATCGCCAAAGGAAAAGGGTTTCCCCACCTGGGAGGAATCATAGTTGAAGTTGATAGGAAGGGCAAATGCGAAGGTAGAAAGTCCTACACTCCTTTTGCTTAGCTAACACGGGGCACACAAGCTCAGGAGTGTGGGGGGCATTTGATGGGGCCGGTTGACCCCATGGGCAATAAAGACAGCAATTTTTGGATGGCATCCTCTCGAGACAGCCATCCTCGGCGACCTTTCCGAACGGCTTAATTCTTAGGTGGCCTCGCTACTCTACTCGGCCTTCTTTTGAAAGACGCAACGGGTATTTAATTTCATCCACGACATTGCTCGCAGCTGCAACAAGTGTCTCATCATAATGAAAGAAAACAAAAGGAAAAAAGGGCCACGTTGTGTGGGTTCTCCCAAGGGCCACCGTCATTAATGTCCATTGGTCGAGTCAATGGGCTGGAGCATTTAATGGTGCAAAAACGAGAGAGCAATTAATGGAGTAGAGTGTCACAGACATCTCGCCTCGGCACTCCAAGTCGCCGCATCCCGCCTCATCTAAGTCGGCGTCGACCTTGGCCTCGGCAACGGTCTCAACGTCGGCGTCTCGGCGTTGGCCTCAACAGCGCCTTCGCGTCGGCCTCGCGTCTCGGCATCGGCCTCGACCACGTCCTCGACCGCGTTAGCCTTATTCTCTCCCGTATTTATAGCATTTATGGCTTCAAAGGCCACGAGCATCCAGGCATTTATTGCCTTATTCTCATTTATGGCTGCCACTCCTCGCATCGGCGTCGGCCTCAACAGCGCCTTGGCATCGGCTTCGCGTCGACCTTGACCGTGTCGGCCTTATTCTCTCTCGTATTTATAGCATTTATGACCTCAAAGGCTACGAGCATCCAGGCATTTATTGCCTTATTCTCAGCGCCTTCGCATCGGCTTTGCCGGCCTTATTCTCTTTATGGCCTCAAAGGCCATGAGCATCCAGGCATTTATTGCCTTATTCTCATTTATGGCTACCACGAGCATCCAGGCATTTATTGCCTTATTCTCATTTATGGCTACCACGTCTCGTGTCGGTGTCGCCTCAACAGCGCCTTGGCGTCAGCCTCGCGTCTCGGCATCGGCCTCGACCACGTCGGCCTCGTGTCGGTCTTATTCTTTCCCATATTTATAGCATTTATAACCTCAAAGGCTACGAGCATCCACTTGCTCTAAGGCATTTATTGCCTTATTCTCTTATGGCTGCCACGTTAGCCCCTTCGGCCTCGGCTTATTCCTTCGATCGTGCTCGGCTTTTTCCCCTTGGCTCATGCACATGAACAATGCCTTATACGTGAATAGTGTTATGACTCCATAATTAATGCTCTACGAGGGACAGTTGGCTTCAACTCCAAACGTATCTTCTACCCCAATGGCTGCACCTTGGGGCCCACGTGACTAACTTTATCACCTATTGCTGTTTACACAGGATTTCCATGTGGCTTGCCAACCCGTTTCTCTTTTGCCAAGATCATGGGTGGTTACCGAAATACTATGAATCATCGCCGATACTTATGGCACACGTTTAGCAGCTGTGTGCCCACTTACGAAGCCGATCTTAGCAGAAGATATGATTCGGCTGTTATCAACAAAGGGTAAGAGGGACCCCAAACAGGTATATAGAGACCCCGACTCACAACGAGATGGGGGAAACGAAATTTCTACTCTCTCATTAAAGAAAACTCATGTTCTACAAGTCACTGACTTGAGCGTCGGAGGGTCCCCGCCGGAATCACCGGTCCGGGACTTTTCTTACAGGTTTCCGGCTGAAGGAGGCGGTCCTGTCCTTCCTCTGAAGGCCCATGAAGCTTTCCTCTCACCTGACGCTTCTCAACAGTGATTTGGCGGCAACAAGTGTCATCATCATCATTAAAATATGATAAAAGAGTAATAAGCTAAAAGCCTGGAAAAAGTTCTACATATATCACCATAAATATATCAAAAAAATTTAAAATAATTTGTATATCAAAATAAAAGTTACTAAAAGTAACATAACATTTGTACGAAATCAACTGCAAACAATAAAATCCACTATAATCAAATACCAGCATAAATCATACCAAATATCATATATTAATGTCACAATCAACCGTATGCCGAAGATACATACTAACAAACCCCATGTTAGTCATGTGTTTAATAACCTAACCTAACGATATACATACACATAGGTTGGTTCCCATATTAGTGCTCGACATTTTAAACTCAGCTACGCCATATCTACAGACCATGATTGGTTATACGTCAACCTCTTCGGTCCTTAGTCTTTTTTCAGTCCCACTGATATAGGCTAATAAGGTATCACACCAATACTTTAGGACTAGCACCCTATATTAACAAAAAACATTAGATCCACAATTTTAACCATTCATGACATTGGATTAAGTTACCCTCATTATCATCATATACATCTACAGTATACTGAAAAAATATTGAGAAACCTTATGCTAGTAATCCATATCTAACAAGCTATTTGGCAATATATACACGCACATGTTAGTTTCCATACCAGTGCATAGCATGTTAAACTCAGTCACGTTATATCTACAGACTATGACTGGTTTTACACTGGCCTCTCATGGCCCTAAAGTCATTTTCGATACCACTGATTTAAGACAGTAAAGAATCATATCAATACTACCAGAACTAGTACCACTCATCAACTATAAATATCAATATCTGGTGTTAGAAACCTATCCATATCATATCCGTAAATCATGATTGATCCCATAGAGGCCTCTCCGGTAAACTATCATTCTTCAATGCCACCACTGTCGCATCTCAATGACTAGTCCACATGCATACATCAAAATAACTCACATCAACATAAAGCCATAACTATGCCATAATTACAATAATATTCCACATCATACTCATATATGTCAAGTCAAAACCAAAACTATTACATTGCCAAAATTAAAATGCATAGTCCATCTGATAGATTAGAAAAACAGGTTTGCTTTGATCAAAAACACATGGGATTAAATCATACAAATAATTTAAGCCATTCATCAGCTAAGTGGTTCAAATTGAATGAACCAGGATCAAATGGGTTAACACGAGTTTTAGACAATAGATTGAGTGCAAGTACAATTGGTTTAAATATGGGTTTGTGTTGATATTTGTATTGTGCCTAAGACAATTTTATTAAACCCAACCTTTAACCTAGTTCAATTTAATAGACCAAACCATTTAACACATGGGCTTGGGCCGAATACATTCGGTCTAACCGTGAACCAAAGAAGACAGGAAAAGTCTTTGGAAAAGGGAAAAGACTTTGTACATCGCCCCCGGTGCAGCAAGACTTACGTGGACTGCACTGCCTCTTCTGATTGGTCCATATGGCTCCTATATGGATGACCTGCTGGACTGTATGGCTCTACTTTGATGTTACGTTCCGAACATGACGGCCATTTAAAGCAGTTCGTTTTTTTTAAAATTAGTGTACGGACGAAAATGCCCTTTCCCTCCATCCTAGCGTCATTTTACGTTGTATTTCATCTATGCAAAAAAAACTCTCTTGCTTTCCCGGTCGAAAGAAAATATTTTAGCTTCGAGGCTGGAAAACCTGGCTACTGGAGTCTGTGTACAAAAACTTCTGGATGAAATGTCATCTGCAGCACAAAGTAAAAAGTCTTTCCTCCAACTTCTTTCTAAAGCTCCTTTATTACACCAACAGTTTTTTCTGGTTAGAGTTAGTTAATGCATGACCAAACCGTTTAATGCGCGGGTAACTTCCTTAGAACAAAATAGTAACTCCCATAATGTCATAACTATTTTGTTCTAAGGAAGTTACCCGCGCATTAAACGGTTTGGTCATGCATTAACTAACTCTAACCAGAAAAAATTGTTGGTGTAATAACTGTTGGTGTAATAAAGGAGCTTTAGAAAGAAGTTAGAGGAAAGACTTTTTACTTGTGCTGTGGATGACATTTCCTTCAGAAATTTTTGTACATAGACTCCAGCAACCAGGTTTTCCAGCCTCGAAGCTGAAATATTTCTTTCGACCGAGGAAGCAAGAGAGTTCTTCTTGGACAGATGAAATACAACGTAAAATGGCGCTAGGATGGAGGAAAAGGGCATTTTCGTCTGCACGCTAATTAAAAAAAAAAAAAAAGCAAGTCATCACGTTCAAAACGTAACATCAAAGTAGAGCCATATAGCCCGATAAATTATCTATGTAAAAGTCACGTAGACTAATTAAAAAAAGATAGTACAGCCCACATAAGTTTTACTGCACATGGGGCGGTGTAGAAAGTCTTTTCCAAAGTCTTTTGCACCGCGCTACTGATTCTCTCGTTTTGATATGGGTTTGTGTTGATATTCTCGTTTCGCACCCTTCCCTCTTACTTCCTCCGCTTCCGCCCACCCGGGCACGCCGCCGCCGCCGCCGCCGCGCCGGCTCCGACCTTATACAATGACTTCCCTGCGCTCCGCCATCTCCTCCGCTCTCCCGTCAATTCGAGTGGCGGTCAGACTCTCGAAGCAGGAAATGGTTCGGCGGGAGCTGGAGAACTGCCACCTGGTCGCAGGGATCTGGTGCCACGGCCTCACGGTGAAGCAGCTCCAGGCCCTCCGTGGCGCCCTTCCGGAGACCACCAAGCTGATGGTGGCGAAGAACACCCTTGTCGAGAAGGCCATCGAGGGCACGAAGTGGGAGCCCCTCAAGCCCTGCATCAAGGGTATGAATGCCTGGGTCTTCGTCCACTCCGACGAGATCCCCCCCGCTCTCAAGCCCTACCGCGACTTCCAGAAGGAGTGGAAGCTCGTCCTCAATGACTTCACCGGCGCCGTCTTTGAGGGCCGGCTCTACGGGCCCGACGACTTCCAGGCCCTCGAGACTATGCCCACCCGGATGGAGTCGTTTGCCTACCTCCTGGGCTGCCTCCAGACCCCGGCGATCTCGCTGGTCAGCACGCTTCAGTCGCCGGAGAGGGATGCTGAGAATACCGAGAGAGAGGGCGAGGCTGCGCCAGCCACCGCCGCCTCGGCGGCTGCCGATAAATAGCACCTGTAGGTTTAGTACTCTTCTTTCCTTTTTCTTTCCTTTCTTTCTTTCTGTAGCTGTTCATGAGTGCTGTATCATAGGAGTTTTGATTACTTGTTCTTTTTGTTTAAAGATTGTTGCTTTCATGTTTGTTGTATTGTTTCTAAGAGCTTTCTTTTTATTATCCCTTTTTTTATGATTTTGCTTCTGCTATTAGAGGATTTTAGCAATTAGGGACCAATGCTTGTGCTATTCACCATACAGGGTCATTGAGTGCGTGCTTTGTTCGGTGGAGGTTGTTGCTGTGCTTGTAAAGGATGATTCGGTAGTGTCTATTGCTGGTGCTGTAGTGAAGCATAGGTAGGATGCAATGCCCGATTCTAGGACCTTAAATGTCTCATTTTATAATTCAGTGCCCACTTTCAATAATTTATCATGAATAACTGTTGAAAATTATGTGCCCATGGATGTGTTAGGCTACTTTGAGTCTTAACCTAATGTTTTCCTTATTAACTTAGAAGGCATGCTTGTCGATGCAAGTAAGATATAGAAGCCATCAGAGACCTCAATTTTTTTTCTCCAGCCCTTTGTTGTGGATATCATTCCTTAAACACACTACATGTTGTAAGAAGCTTAGAAACTTGAGAAAGTAAGCATCTTCTATGAGAGACCAGAAGCATTGTTAGACCTATTTATTTGCATCAGTCAATGATGCAGCCACAGAATCACCTCTAAGGATTGAAGAGGCAAAGGATAATCTGTATGATGGGTCCTAGATTGATATTATTTCTTCTGCTTTTGTTTTGCTTTGTCTTGGATTAGATTATTCTTCGGACATATTGAATAGATAAGTACCTTTACTGAGAGTACCTCATTTATATTATCTTGACAGTTTAATTATGATATTGCTGGATTTTAGAGTCCTGTCATAAAATTATGTTGCTCAATCTAGATGAATTTACAAGAGAGATTGAAAACATTCTAAAGGATTTGAAGACCCTAAAGAGGCCTAGATAAGTCTAAATCTTTTCCCAATAAATTGGTTATTCATGTAATTAATGGGTCATGAGAAATCCAATGATACTCGATTAAATATTGCACTGCCAGTGAATATCTCTTCTGTTGTTATTATTCATTAATAAAAGGCTTGTGTAGTAATGATAGACCAAGAGCTTATGATAAATATATGGAATGGGGCGTATATAAGTTGATCAAAGTTTTGGGGCATATGTAATGGAATTAAATTTAAGTGAAAATGGAAAAAAAGAAACTTTTGAGTCATAGAATGCCCCAAAATATCAAGAGGTAGTGGAACATAGGGCAACTTATAGACACCCCAAACCAGTCAAAAGAGTACACCAATACCTTATCTAATCATTCAATTCCATTTCTTTATGCTTTCTTGTGAAACCAGTCAATATATCTTTATTTCATTTCCCCTTTCATTTTTATGTTTTATCTGCCCAAAGACATGAAAGATCCACAATCTCAAAATCCTCAAGACCAAGGTCTAAAATCTCACTATTGGTACCCATGCTGTTCTGGCATGGTAATGGTGAGTATAGTACCATACTAGCACGTGATAGTAGTTGGTGTTAGACAGCAGCCAACTTCAGCAGGATTTTTTTTGATACTGATACAAATGGTGCCCTTAGCATCATCGCTCATTGGTCAGGTTCGTTGCAGCTGGTACTGGCCAGTAGTCAATTCCTGTTTTCTAACATCAAGACAAGGCAATTAGTGTACTTAATTTCTGACAAAATACAAGGATAAAGGGAACATCGGGTAAAGATTCAGGAGAGATCATCTCCAAGACTTCTGATGTCAATCTTGTCCTCTGTTGTGTGAGGTCTCATGCATCATGGTTTTACCTTTGATTGAATTGCCCAGACATAGTTGTGTACTTTATTTAGCTGTTTATGCCCTATTATAAATGCTCTCTATAGATACAATTAAGAGAGAGGGTTACTACTTATTGTAAGACATGAATTTGGGCTTTTCTTTTTGTTTTTTTTAAATTTTTTTGTTGGCGAGCTTGTATCTTTGTTTTCTTCTTCCATGGCTTGGGTGGTCAAATTAGACTTTTTCTAGTTCCACTTGCCTTTAAGGAAAGTATGAGGTGTGGTTCTCTGCTGAATCCCTACCACTGGAGACTTGATTGTGGTGGGGATTTAACCGTAGCAAGGTTTTGAGATCTGACTAGTTTAGCCTATTTTGGCCAGTTTTGCGTAGTTTTGGCAGTTTTGGCTGAACTTGACCGAAAATATTGTTTCTTTCCAAAAAGGTGACTATAAACAGAGCATCAATAAAAGGTCCTAGAGAGCTTACAATAACCAAATTGATTATTTTATTATGTAGATTATATGCTTATGTTCCTAAAATGGGAGATAAACAAACTGTAGTATCCAACATCTTGATATTAATGTGTGAATAGGTAGTGCTTCCACCATATATTCAATCTGTTAGTAACACATGGATATATGTCAAGTAAATTTGGATGCACAAGTAGAAAGGTATAAAACCATTCAAAAAGGAGAGAGAAGATATTTTACATAATTTAATAAGCTATCTAGATTAAACTTTAAGATCAGTTTGTGAATAAGCACAATTAAAGATTTTGACATGTGCACTTGTTTTCTTGTTACTTTGAGACTCTTTGCTTCTTTCTTTACATTTACATGCATTTCCTTTTCCCTTTGCCATAACCTTCACTGTCTCATTGCCAATCCTTCCATATAGTGTTTCTGGTTGTAACTTCTGCATCGTCTTTGATTGCTGAAAGTTTAAAGTAGTGATACCATTGAGCCCAAGAAAATAAATACCCCCCCCCCCCCCCCCCCTGTTCTCATTTTCCTTGATTTATAGTTGCCTTCTGTTGAGATTGCCTTTATATTTTCTGTTTTACACACACACACACATACTGTGTGTATGTTCCCCTTCATTCTTAGTTATAGCATGCATGACCCATCAATGCTAAGATTTTGTTAGTTATAGCACGCATGATCCATCAATGCTAAGTTTTGCCAAATCATTTCTACCAGTTAGCTTCCTTGTAGTTTTCTCTTCTTTTTATTTTTTGAGTGGTTCTCTCTGGAAAAGTTGTATGGATTTTAGTGTACAAGGCTTACTTCATAAATCAGGAATGAGCTGTATTTTTATGCAAGTGCCTTGAGTGCTTATCTACCTAGTAAGATCAGTTTTGAAGACATTGTCCACTAAATTCTTTGATTTTGTAGGTCTGTTTATTATTGCATCAGAATTTGTTTATATTTATTTGGTAGTTATTGCTGCCTTGATTTTCACTAGCGTTTGTTTTTGCCTACCAACCTAAAAACTGAAAACAGTGTCACTATATTACTGGCTATCAAGCATTCCCTAAGGTAGTGTTTGATAGAAAAAATATTATCCATGGATAAGTGTACGGGATAGAGTTTATCCCCTGGCTATCCCTAGGGATATCCCTTGACTATTCCATTATCATATGAAATGCAAAAAAGGTAAATCCATATGATAACTTTTTTTTTTACTTTTATTTGGAGGGATAACCAGCTATTCTTGCACTCTCTAGGGAATAAATTGAGGGGATATCCCATGGTTAACCATGGTTAACCATGGATTATTCCTTCAATTAACTTTATTCCCAGCTTTCCCTTATAGTTATGGCTTTTGGAATAAGAGGGGATATCCCCTGTATATCCCCTCTTATCCCCTATTTCAAACACTACCTAAGATCCGATCCTGCAATCTAGAAGAAATAACTACTCCTTTTGCTTTATGTTTCACCAGTGATATTAATTTGTGGATAAAAAAAACTCTACCCATGTGGAAGGGATGATCTGCCCAGTTTCAAGGATGCGGCCCTATGCAGAATTTGCACATGCTAAAAGAGGCTGAATGTTAAATTGCAGTTTGTGAAGTTATATGAATGTTGCATATCATATTATGGATACTTAACTGGTTCTTGTAGTTGATTTTTTTCTCCAGTTCCTTGTTGTGTGATCGATTATAGTCTGTTTTTGGGCTTGGTACAGGTTCAAGAAGGCTTCAAATGGATAGATATTACCAAACGAGAGGAATAGTTAATTACTTTAATGATTTGAGGCATTTGCTTGCATGGCTGTAGGATTTCTCCAATGTGCACTTTGAGTATTCTCTCTTTCGAAAAGATTTGGTAGACGAAGTCAAACCGTATCTGTAGCATTTATCTTAAACCTGGTCTGCAAGTTTAATAATGTAATATGAAAGAAAAAGCATTTTCCTTGTTCTTATTTACATTACCCTTGCTCCAAAAAGCATTTAAACGCGTGCATCCTTGCACGGCAGCCCAAGGGCGCACATATTTCTGATGGCATTCATATTTAATCATAGTAATTAATTTTTGGTGGAAAAGAGGGGAAACCTATTTCTTAATGATCACTGCTAAATAGTTCGTCCTTCCAACTACCACTCTGAAGATTGCAAATCATCCTAAGCACAGTGGTTCAAGTTCACAAGAATTTGTCATTCTTGCTGAGATCTTACAACACAAATGTTGCTGGAGATCATTGAGAAAAGATATCCAACAATGTTAGCCTTGCATGCACAAAACATAAATTTTCACCATGTAGGTTGGCGCATTTCCAGCTGACATGCCAATGGCACAAAAATTTCATACATAGCCCGCAGCTCAATCGGTAAGAGCTGTTTCTTAAGCCGGTGTCGTTTGACACTGGTTTTACAACAACAGCATGGGAGGCAAAGATTTTGCAAAAAGGGGATTAAAGTTGAAAGAGGCAAAGATTTTGCAAAAAGGGGATTAAAGTTGAAAATGCCATTTGAAATGGCATTTTTTGCTTCTACCTTGCTCCCTCACCATCGCCACTTTAGCGGAAGCGCTTCGTTGACGTGGATTAGTGAACGAGATCAGAAAGCATCGCTTCAAGTGGCTCTTTCGAATTGTTCTTAACTGAGCGCCACTCACCTCGACACCGGTGCCCCCTTTTAGTATCCCTCCTCTTCGGCTGAGCCCCCGTCGCATCACTCCTTCGGCCGAGCCCTTGTTCGCCTCTTCGGTCGGGCCCCTTCAGCCGAGCCCTCATCTCCAGTAGCTACGCCCGAGTCACCCATCACGTGGAGTCCTTCCCATCACACGCCTGGCAAGCCTCCTTCCCTTCCCTTCGCGATAAGGGTTGGTCAAGCCTTTTCATATGATCAACCCCCAAAATTTTATAATGAGTTGAATTTGCATGATGGTGGATGTGTTAGTACTCGAAGAGAGTTATCCTTTAATTCTCAATTTTATGATCCATCAATGACTGAGTTTGCTAAAGGATCATTGTTTACTACTAAAGATGAACGAAGAGAGCATGTAAAATTTATCACATCAAGAAGCATCGCACATATAATATGGTAAAGTCAAAGAAATCATTCTGGTTTATGAAATGTGCCTCTTCAAGTACTGCCCAAAGTTGTCAATGGAAGTTGCGTGCTACAAAGTTGAAGAAGCATGAATTTTTTAAGATCACAAGGTATAAGGGCCGTACTCTTGTTTATTCAGTAATTTAACTCGGGATAACAAACACATTAGTTCTCGAGTTATTAGCTATGTTGTTCGATACATTGTGGAGAAAGATCCAAGTGTGTATATTGAAGCTATCATAGCAACAGTTGTAGAACAATTTTACTATACGGTGTCATATTCCAAAGCATAGCATGGAAAGCAAAAGACATTGATTGATATATTTGGTGAATGAAAACCATCATATGCTAAGCTACCTAAATAAACAGTAGTTTGTTGGATTTTTACAATGAAGCGAATTCTTCTATACGTGTCCTATATTACGTATTTGGGCATTTCATCCATCCATTAGGAGTTTCGGTATTGTCTCCTAGTGATTTCTATTGATGGAAAACATCTTTATGAAAAGTATAGGGAGAAGATGCTCATTATGATAAGCACTAATGCTGATAATAGCATATTTTCACTGGCCTATGCAATTATGGATGAAGAGTGTACTGCTAGCTGGAGCTGGTTTTTATTGATGCTAGAAGGCATGTTGTGAAAGACAAAATGCATTTGTCTTATTTCTAATCAACATCTAGGTATATTAAGTGCCATAGCTGATAATGAAATTCGATAGGCTCCATCAAGAGCTTATCATCGGTATTATTTGAGATATGTATGCAGTAATTTCAACTCGAGATTCTCAAATGTTCAATTGAAAGGAGTAGCTTGGAAAGCAGTTAGCGAACATCAGCTTCAAAAGTTTAACTTTCTGATGAAAGATTAAAAGAGTCAATGCAGAAGTTTGGACTTAGCTATCGAGTTGGAGCCGAAGAAGTGAACATTGGCACATGATGGGGGCTTTTGCTATGGTATTTTGACAACAAATCTCTCGAAGGTATTTAATAATGTGCTGAGGGGAGTTTAAAATGTACTAATTACGGCTTGTGTTCAGATGACATTTGGTCGTCTCATTAAGTATTTCAATACGAGATGCGCAGAAGCCATCAAGTATGTGCAAGAGAATCGTAATAACTTCTTTACTCATGTTTCAATTAAGCTTATTGAAGGTCAGACCAAAGCTAATGAGTACAGAGTAACCAGATACATGCAAAGAGCCACTTATAATGTTGTGACAAGGAGGTACAGTGAAGCTCTTAGAGGTGGAGGTAACATTAGAATGTATCACTCAATGACCGGATTTGTTTATGTGGAAAGTGGATAATATATAATATCTATGTACGCATGTCTTAGCAGTGTGCCAAAAGATTGGCATGGACTCAACTCCTCTTGTTGACGAACTATATAGTATTGGCTTCTACATTAATGCCTGAGGTGGGGAGTTCAACCCGTTACCACACGAAAATTATTGGATGGAGATGCCATTCACATGAATTCCTGATTGGGATCGTCTCAGGCCAAAGAAAAAGGAAAGCCAAAGTCAACTCGGATCCCTGATGAAATAGATGAGGTTCAGCCTAGAAGTAGAAGTCGATGTACTATTTGTAGGCAAACGGGTCATTCTAGATGCGTTATCCTAACGTAAATGCTGGACCTTCAGGATCATAAAATAATGTACTCTTGAGTTAATGTATGTATGATGAATGAAACTACTTGTTTTAAGTATTGTGCTTCTTCTACTGTTATATTGTTGAAATTTAGATGAATTTTGGTTCTCACTGCTGGCGTTTCCCACTGTAGCATATAAATTTATTTGCACTCAGGTACTACAAGTCTAGAAGCCATGGTCTCTCTAAATTTTCTAATTGATGAAGATTTTATTGCCTTCCTCACATGTACCTCATTGGGAAAAAATACATGTTGCAAACGTGTTTTCCTAGGGAATTTGAACTAGTGGAGGAGATGATAATTCTCTCAACTTCTGTTCCAAAGGAAAACCCAAAGAATCATCTTCCATCGCATCTGATCTGAGAGATAGCTTCTGCTGTCTGGACCGAAAGCATTCTTTTCACAATCGGTATCAGAACAGTGTCCATTATGTTTGTCTTTCTTTTCTGCCACACGGGTGGAGTGTTCTTGTGCTGTAATGACAACCCTTCCTTTTTGTTGTCAGGAGTGTTCTTGTGCTCTGATGACAGCCCTTCCTTTTTGTTGTCAGAAGTGACTAAACCTTCCTTCCTGAAACTGATTCTGGTGCTTCCTGAAAGCTTATTCACAATTTTGTTCTTTCCGGCAGAAGTATCTCCAGAAAGAATCTTTCTTCCCTGCTGGTTAGAAGCTAATGGTTTTGAATGTAGATTTTCCCTTACCTTTTGCACCAGCTGCAGTGGTTTCAGCTGTTCTTGGAGGACCTGTAAGCAGTGGTATCTTCGGAACCAGTCCAAGTTCTGTTCACAGGTTGTCCTCTAAGAGACGTCATGGCTAATGACTCAACTGGTCGTCTGGATGATCCTGGAAGCCTTGATGTCCACTGAGAAACTGCCATTATCTCCTGCGAATCACGAGCTTTTATAGGATTTGAAAGTGACACCAACGACTGAAATTTGCCCTTCGTACTGGTCTGAACCTCAGGCCCAAGAACCATTGCTGCTGCTTCCATGATACAAGCTGCACTCTTCACTGAGATGAAACCAGGATTTTTTATTGGTGACAGTAACTTGTGTTGTGCAATTGGGACAGACTTGGCTAATCTGGGAGGCAATGCTTCTGTTTGGAGCCTCTTAATTGGGATGCATGGCATCTTCTGGAACCTCGGTTCCACTGATTTCCTTGAATAAGCCTCAGCTCTGAAAATCACATGATTGAATCGATCATTGATATAGGAATCTGTGCTATTTATCTGACTATGGTTATTTTGAAGGGATTGCAAATCATTAAGAGGGTGGAATAGGGTATGGAAGTGCCTGAAACAACAGTGGATCAACCCACATTAATGAAATGAACAACTATAATATGAACCTCCAAATAGAAATAAAAATACGAGAGGGAAAAGCTGGTGCAATTTCATTCTTTCTTCTCAAGCAAGCAAGCAAAACTATGACAAACAACTTCTAAAAAGGTTTAGATAGAGTTTTGGTTGAGTTTCGGTACAGTTTCGAAAGAGTAAACCAAAGCTTTGGATTTCTTCCTTGCATATTCAAACAGGATCCCTTCTTGGGTGGCAGTGGAGAAAGATTTTAGGCATCACTCCACCATTTGGAGTGGCACTTTCAGGCATTTGAAAGCGCCACTTGGAGTGGCCTTTTTGAACTGAATTTCAGTCTTATAATTTGTTTTCTGACCTAGATGAAAGTTTCCTATGGCATATCAGATTGGGGTGAGGATCAAGGATGGTGTTTTACAAGTTCATTGGCTTTCGTGAATAGGTGATTCTCTGAAACCTTTTGAATATATCTGAAGTAATAGATATTGCTAATTTTGGTTTGAAAAAGCATGCCGTTGGAAAAATATGAAAAGATAGAACTGGCTATTAACTGCATAAAACAAATTAACAATTGTAAAATGTTAATGAGAGCTTCTTAAAATACTGAAACAAACCTTGTAAGGTTTTTAGGCATTCTTATGCAAAAAACTATGATCAAAGAGTTTGTGCAACCAAATGTGAAATAAGCTTGATACTCATGTTGTAGGAAATGATTGGGTTGTTGATATTAAATTGTAAGGTGAAAACTTCTGTTGTGATGGCTTATTAATTAATTGAAATTTCTAGAGGAATTCTGAGTGATGAATTAGTGATAAATGCATGGTTCTTATAAAGATGTATCAGCAAGGTGGTTGGAAATAGGGGACCTAAGATTAGATGAAAGAGTTTGGGTACCGATTAGAGTACTGTACTGGTACTAGACTGGATATAGTATGCTATTATACATGCATAGGATCGTGAGACCATTTTCTCATGCCTAGCTACTCAAAATTGGACAGTGATCAATGCAACACAAAACAGGTGGAATGGATTGGTTCTTCCTAGTATAGCCCGGTTCAGCTTGGTGCTGTATCTAATCTTGCTATTGTACTAGAGTATCATATTGATATGGCATGATATGCTTGATACTGGACATTATGAGTTAGTATAGTGGACCATGGTAAGGTTTTAAAGGTATTATATGATTGATAAATTTTGCTAAATAATTTTATATGGAACACATGAATGAATTAAGTTTATGAAATAATCTGTTCATTTGCATTCTATAAAACATGTTCTGCTTGCTATTTTTAAAACTGGCCAGCATGCTTGTTGTAGCAGTTTTGGCTTAAAACTACACGCTAAGTAGCGTAGGTAGTGCTATATGGCACTTGGGCGTACTGCTTGGTACATCAGGCAAAAACTTGTATTCTAGTTGCTACTTTACAGATTTAAGATATGCTATTTGTTCCATAGTGGGTTGGATTGGTTTCTAAGTTTATTACCATGACACCGCTAATTTTAAAGTTCAAGGAGCTGATATCTTGAAGTGGTAGATGATGATTGATCAACTGAGATAGTCTATTACCAATTGTTAGTTGATTTTTTAATCATTTGATGCATTGATTTTGCCAAAATTAGTTAGTCATAAAATCTTAAAAAAGGGTTTTGAATAACAGGATTTCCCCTCTAATTCACGAAACTCCTCTATAGAGAATCATTGGGAGGTTGGGAAGAGAACCTCAGATAGACGGAGGTTTGAAAAACTTGAAATAAAATTAAATGCCTATTTTATTCAGGTTTCTCTCTGCACTTCAATTATCATCTTGGGGGTAGTATTCATGTGTTGGCTCATACAGCTCAATCAAGCAGATGCTTGGCCATCAAGGGCTTAGCTTTTTTGCAAGCATTAGCTTTCTTGCAAGCATTTATATCATTCATTGAAGTGGTAAAATGACCCAAAAAAAAAAATACCTTAAAGGGAAGGAAGGCTCTCGGTGGCTGGGCTCGCAGAGAATAGGTTGAGCTTGCGGAGGGAAGGGGAGGGGAGGGGAGGAGACCTTTCGGGCATGCGACGGGAAGGACTCCACACGATCGTTTGGGTGAAGGGTGTGACGGGTGACTCGGTGCTCGTGGCGGAGAGCGTGACGGGCAGTCTGGCTCTTGGGAGGGGACTTGAAGCGGTGCTTTCTGAAAGTGCCATTTAACGTGATGCTTTCTGACCGTTCATCAATCCATGTCAACGGAAGCGTTGACACGATGCGGTGATGATGAAGGGGCTGGTAGAAGTAAAAAATATCATTTGAAATGATATTTTTTATTTTATTTTATTTTTTTTTATAAAATCTTTTTTCTTTTACTTTTATTGTAAAGCCGATATGAAACAACACCGGATTAAAAAAGATCTTCAATCAGTAACCAAATTGTCCGAAAAAGAAGGTAGTCGTGGGCTCATGGTTCATGAAAGTTACTTTTTTTTGCAAGACGGAATAAGCGAGCCAAATGATTGCAAACAGCTCGGATCACCGGAGGAAGATAAACTATGCCATCAAGGATACGACCCACTTGAAGTCTGAAAATTAGTCGACGATGCTAGGGGACTCAAACATAAAGGGGGACCCAATAAAAAAAAACGCTCCTGTAAAGCTTCAGTGGAAACTTAACGTGGAAATACTCTCCGTGAGTCCCTTGGTTTGGTCGTTCTGCAGCGAGTTTCTCCAAACTTAGCGTGATTTACGATCTTTTTTTCCCTTATTTCAATAGCCGGGTTATGGAACTCGCTCTCCCTCCATTTCACTCCAAAAAAAAAAAAATTAAGGTAGTGTTTGAAATAGTGGATAAGAGGAAATATTTTTGGATATCTCTTATTTTAAAAGCTATAGCTATAAGGAATAGCTGGAAATAAAGTTAACCAAAGAAATAATCCATGGTTAACCATTGGATATCCCTTCAATTTATTTCTAGAAAATGCAAGAATTGCTGGTTATCCCTTCAAATAAGAGTAAAAAAATGTTATCCTATGGATTTACCTTTTTGCATTTGATATGATCAATGGGATAGTCAAGGATATCTCTAGGGATAGTCAGGAGACACTCTATCCCGTACACTTATCCATGGATAATATTTTTTCTATCAAACATTACCTAAGGGAATAATCTGCTTGATTCATAGGGTTTTTGTGTATCGGGAAGGTTGCAGAAAACAGTGACCGCTCCCTTGAGCTATTTTTTAAACCGGTATTATTTGACACCGATTTAATAACAATAGTGTGAGAAGCAAAAATTTATAGAAATAGGGTCAAAATAAAAAAATATCATTTTCAATAACGTTTTTCACTTCCACTTGGCCTCCTCAGCATTGTTGTGTTAGTGGAAGTGCTTCCGCTTGACATGGTGTGAAGGGCGTTCAGGAAGCGCCACTTCAAGTGGCGATTTTGGAGTGCTCTTCAACACCCATATCGAACTGCTAGTCCACTCCTGAGTGTTCAAATAAAGTGATGAAGAGGACTAAAAAGGTTAAATTTGTGCTCTCCCTTCTTATTTAATATCATTGATTAAATGTTTGTAACCATAGATCACAACTGCATGAAAAAATAATTTGTTGTTAGATTACATCCAGATCCATGGACGAAGGAATCTTGTTCAGAATTTAAACCCACCAATGTGCCATCCATCCTCTACTAGGTAAACCATCCGATCTAATCTTTAAGGCCGAAACATTTCATANGGGGAGAGCTCTTGAACGAGGTTTCTTTGTACTGGTAGAAAAAGTGGCTTAGTTTGGCCTTTCCGTGGGAGGTCATGGTTGAAGTCCACCTTGGATTCTTGGTAGATAACGGATGGTGACGGAGTGGCACCGCTTTTTCTCTGAACGTCGGTGCGCTAGCTTTGGCCGCCCATGGAAAAGCAAGCAAGAGAGACAAAAGTGAGACCATCTCGCATGGAATTAGTTTTTCTTAATTTTTGATCTTCATAGCTGACGTACTTATCTTTAAGATCATGGCTTTGGATATCAAACCGACATCTTAGCTGACTGTGGATTGTGGAAGTAAATTCATTTGCTAATCCGATGGGCTTCTGAAAAATAGATTGTTTTCCACCAAGTCACTCAAGTCAAGCCAAGCTAAGCTAAGTAGGGCAAGACGTGGAAAAGTAAAAGGACAACGAGAAGAGGATCCAGAAGAAGGAAGAAGGAAGAAAAGACTACTAAGCCTAAACCTAAAGAAAGTGTACCTTGATGAATTGAAATATAAAAAGAAACAAGGTAAACTGGATTTACTAGTCATGAAAACATGTTTAGTTAAAAATAATTTCTCAAACTGAATTATTGATTCAGAAGCATCTAATCATCTTTGTGTTTCTTTGAAGATGCTTTAGTCTGCAAGGGATCTTCAAGTGAAAAATTTCATGATGAGGGTAGGTAGTAGAGAAAAGGTGTCAGCGATAGCAGTAGGAGTAGTATGACTATCATTTATATCTATTCAAATATAAAGTAGTGTTTGATTTCCAAAATGCTATCCCTGGATAAGCGTACAGGATAGACTTTACTCAGGGAATAGCTGAAGGAATAACCTTTTTTTTTAAATAACAACTTTGCCATCAAAGAATAGCTTTAGTTATTCTTGGATTCCCTAGGAAATAAATTCAGGGGATAACCCATGGTTAAACATGAGTTATCCCCTCTGATTAACCTTTTTCAGATTTATTCTTTGTAGTTATAGCTTTTGGGGATAAGGGGATACCCCCTTATCCCCTATTGCAAACACACCCTATTACATATTCATTTAGGTAGTGTTTGATAGGAAAAATGTTATCCATGGATAAGTGTACGGGATAGAGTTTATCCCCTGGCTATCCCTAGGGATATCCCTTGGCTATCCCATTGATCATATCAAATGCAAAAAGGTTAATCCATGGGATAACCTTTTTTTACTCTTATTTGGAGGGATAACCAGCTATTCCTGCATTCTTTAGGGAATAAATTGAGGGGATATCCCATGGTTAACCATGGATTATCTCTTTGGTTAACTTTATTCTCTGCTATCCCTTATAGTTATGGCTTTTGGGAATAAGAGGGGATATCCTCTAGATATCCCCTCTTATCCTCTATTTCAAACACTACCTTAATACATAGAAGAAAAAATAGTGATAATATGAATGATTACCAAAAACAAACAAAAAAAAATGTTGATATAAAATGCCATCGCTAATGCTACACTTATGGTTTTGATGTTAACTTAATTTATTACAACAAAAATAGATACCAGTGGCATTTGTTACTTTATGGTTTAAATATTTTTAACTATTAAGAAGTAATATAAAATAAATAATATTTTATTTTAAATGTTACTAGTGCACCCAAATTTTACAATATTTTTTTTGAGTTTATAATAAATTATCAAAAATCATAGTATCCATAACATTGTTTTAATTGCATTTTTAAAACATTAAAAAATAATACTGCCCTCATTTATGATGATTTGAAGAAAATCATAGATACCAAGACATTAGTTTAGCTATATTTAAAAAAAATCAAAAATTAATATTTTTCCTAGCATTTATGATAGTAGTTGGTTCTTAATATTTAACTTATCTTATTTTCTAGCTAATTTATCTAAGCTTTTCAATCATTGATCCAAATAGAGTTTGTTGTAGAAATATATTAAAAATATAAATTATTGAGATTTGTATATTAAATATCACTTTTACTCTTTAATTGTGTTGTAAATAAAATTATTTTTTAAATAACTTGTAAGAAAAAAATGTTTATGAATATAAGAATATTTTGAAATTATCAATATTTTTTTAAATATGCATATAAAATGGTTTGTCTTAGGAGGCAATGTATGCCATGCAAAAGGTTTTATTGGCTCATAATTCAATTAAAATTTATATAAATCAGTTTACAAGTCAAATTGCAAGCTTAGATCAATACAGCTTAGAGAATGCTGTCTTGTGGATGAAGGTGGTGATCTAAGGAAACAATGGACAGGTGGTTGGGCCCATCCACATGTGTCCTACCAGTGACATTAATAAAAAATTATAACATCTGCTTCCTTGTTTTCCTTTGTGCAATGCTGCTACCTGGTTGCTCTAAAACTGAGACTCCACATGAGAGGAAAGAATTCAACATAGAACCCAACTACTGGTCCCTTGTGATAACACAAGTGTCACAGAAGAATTAAGATTTTCTTTTCTTTTCTCCTCTTTCTTTTCAGAAGGATGGACCAGGCTCATCAATTCATTTCACCAGAGAACAGGATAAAATATTACATGCCTTTTTCAGCTCAAGCAAATATTTTTTTTTGCCTCATACTTGCAGGACACTTTAATTGAAAAGAACACTTTGAGCATAAAATTTGTGCCTTAAAAGAAGGTGCTGCAACCTCTGTCTCTGCTTATTTGGTGAAGGTACAATTATATGAAGTTTCCCTAGAAGCATATCCAGAGCCTATTCCGCATGCTGAATAAAGAAAGACAGACAGTGCTTTGCTGATACCATATTCCTCTGTGTAGTTTATCCAAGGCTTGATTCTATTCTTTCTCACTTGCTTGTGATGAATAATCCTTTAGGCATATATCAACTTACAGAGAGAATATCTAATGAGAGATGCTAGGACAAAGGTGAAACTCTGGCACATTAAGGGCCTTCTTTCTTCTTTTCTTGAGCTGCAATTTGGAATTTTCATGTCAGTTGACATGAATTGCACCACTGATGAAGTGATTCTTCGGTACCATGATCCTTGATCATTTGATGGGATATCCTGGATATACCCATTGATGACTGAAGGGCTAAATGGGTGGTCCAATTTGCATTGTGGTCATAAGGTACAAAGGCATTGATCCCATGAAAATGGGAATAGAATCCTGATAGGAAGCCTCTTGGAAGGAAGGTGGAATACGTAGCTCTAATCCAGAAGGCAAAGGACCCTTCACCATCCATTGTTGGTGTGGACAGCGAAGCCCACTACAAAAGTTCACCAACTTGAATCTTGTAAGCACATGGGCAATAGCAAGATGCCCTATGTCTGAGCTTCATGTGAGGATCTTAGAAAATTCAAGAAGATTATTGTTGTTATACTTGTATATTACCATATAGATCTCCTCCTTTTTTTAATGACTTCTTCTTAATTACCCAGTGAATCATTTTTGTTGCGAGTGCGAGCTATTAACAAATTAAATCCTTTGTACAGCAGGAATAATAATTTCATCCAAGTAGCTTTTTTTTTTTTCTGCCTCGGGGGAGTAGTGAACTTAGATTGGTCTTAAGGTGGATGCCCTCTTCTTTTAATGACTTCACTACAGTCTTTTAATATGTCAGTGAATCTTGTGCTTCAGTATTTAATCTGAACCTTTTCAGTAAATACAAATATATCATGTGCATCACACCTAACAATAAACTCTTGAACAGTGACTTAGAAATCGAAGAAACTTTGATGGTGGCAGCATTAAGGAGAACATTTTATATGTTCCAAGTTTTTTTGGAAATCTAATAAATACAAGGATTTGTTCATGAACGTCAAATTTTTGTGTTTCGCATGGCCATGTTCAATTTTTTTTATCTTATAAAGCAACTTAGCTTACGTCCAATCATTCTTATATCTCAATACTGTTACAAAGAGGCCTTTACAAGACCTAGCAAGGGAACTGAATATTGATTCGCATAATTATTCAGTTAGTGAATGGCAGAGTGATGAAGAAGTTGGTTGTTGTTGATTAGAATAAAACAAGAGGGAAATTTTGGTTTGTTAAAACAGAGCCCTCTTTTTTGGCCAACATTATTTGATCAATTAAAATTATGGTAAGTGGTTATAGCTAGTCTTACGAAGCCAACCAGTCTGGAATTTTTATAGTTGAAAAATAATATGTTGATATTAATCCAATGTTAGAGAGAGAGTGTGTGTGTTATTTGGACTGCTACATCACTCATTAAAGGTTAAACTAAGATAAAGGGTACATTGGCCATTCAACTATTAAAAAGAATAGTATTTAAGGATATCATAGACATTGGGGATTCAACGTTGGTTGTGGATTAAAAAAAGAAAGAAAAGGAGGTTTGTATTACGTAAAAGAAATTTTCAAATTTATGACATTACTCACAACCAACCTTGATGAACCATGACCAACCCATGTTCATAGATATACATCCACAACCCAAAGCACAGGTTCTGGAGCAGGGATGGCAACGGCCCAGAAATGATGGTCTCTATCGGTCCTGTTTTCATTAAAAAAAATCTTTTTATTTTTATCCCATTAAGCCGTTAGAGTTGATGAGATGGGGACAAAAATATTCGACAGAACAAAGGGTACCCACTGATCGATTACATAAAAAATAAAATTATTTTATTAAATTTATAATTTATTGAAAGCTTTAAAAAATACTAATAAAAAGTTCTAACTTTGATGTTTAGTGCGGTTGCATGAACAAAAAGATTCAAACGTATTTTACTATATTTTTTTAATATATTTTTTATTTATTTTAAATATTTAATATTTAATATATTAATATATTAATATATATATATAATTTAAATATATTATATTAAAGCTAACGAGGATGGATAAACAGAGATGGAGCGAAGGATGCTGTTCTGACCATTTATCCGTTTAGCTATTAACGATCATTTACCTCTTAAGCCGTTAAACTAAGGATTCTTTGATCCATTAGAAATCGTAACAATCGAATAAACCGTCAACAAAAAAAAAAATATATCGTTGTTATTTTAAAGCATGGCCTATGACTTCTTCAAATTTTACAAATTTGAGAAGGGCAATTGCTTGCCCTCAATTGCATATGTATTTGTTTCTGTCTCCGGCTAACTAAAATACTTATTATAAAATATTGTTTAAGTTCTTTAATTTTATACAAATATTTGGAGTCTTTTAACGTATGATTAATGCCAGGCTAAGCACATGCCAATATAAGTTCTCATAAACCTCTCTAATTTCAATCCTAGCATTCACAACAAGTTAAAGATTCAACTTAAACCTAACTTCAATCATAACATATAAAATTTATCTGCGGTGTCTCCTATACTTCATAAAAGGTATGGACTAGCTGGGTTCACTTTTGATTCTGTTTATAGTAGTAACTCACACGATTATGCATATAATCTTGTATAAAATGCATACAAATAATATCTTCTAACTTCTTTAATTTTCTTGCAAGACTCAATGCCATCACAGTAATATAGAAGCCATTTAAATAATCTAATAAGACAACAAAGACAGTAGGTAGCCACGAGATTTAGGACTGGACCAGTTTGTTTATGTTAGGCGTGCTGATAGACGGCCAATAAGATCACGGCTTTATTGAGAGGCTGTGACAGCGAGGAATTGACCGAAGGGTTGCTGAGGCCGCGGTGACGGGAGAAAGAGGGGTGGTCCCTAAGTAACCACTGCAGGCGAGTGGCGTTGCAATCGCAATGGATATCTGACAACTTGACTGGGCTATCAACGTCAGGAAGGAATGTTGACAAACGTGCAAGAGTTCTTCTCAGCCTCAACCTGAGCGTCATACTTGGACCACCCAAGCACTACGCGGCTCGGAGATTCTCAACACCACCCAGGTTGACGGATTAGGGCACCTCAACAGTGCAGCTTGTGGTGGATGACTTGGAACAATGACATCTGAATATGATTCAGTAAAAGCAATATATATATATATATATAATATATATATATATATATATACACACTATAATTCATAGTTGATACATATAAAGATTTTTGAGTTTTTTTTTAAATCGATGTTTTTTATACCGATCTTTTTTACATTGTAATGAAAAAAAATTACGAAAAAAAAATTAAAGTGAAAAATATCACTTAAAAGTGACCTTTATTACGATCACCATGGTAATCAAAACACATCATTTGAAGTGAAGCTTTTAAAAAGCATCACTTGTTGAAGTGGCGTGCTTTTATAAGGCCTTTTTTTTTTATTTCTACTTCTGTCCAAAACTGCTCAGTAGAAGGAAGCTGAAAGTTAGGATTTTAGCTAGTAGGAAGAAAACTAGAAAATCAAAGTTCAAGGATCCTACTTACAACGCGGGCGCGTGCTTTTATACCTGTTCGAATATCCCATCCTCCCATTCTGGAAGATTGCTATCGTACCATCACTGTGCGCACCAGAGGCGCCCTGCATTACCTGTCAATATGGCTTTACAGGTGTCTAGTAGCCACAGTTGCATTTGGTGCGCGTCATTGCTTGACATGACTGCGCACAATTGCAAGTGGTAGTGAATCGTACTCCGTAACGGGGCATGGTCATGCATAGTGACACATGCAATGCACCATACGACGTTATGAGGTATGGCCGCAAGCAGCCACGGGCGCACGGCGGATCACGTGGGTGCGCCAGGTGGCCCGAAGTTGTCGTTTGGTTCAAAGGCCGGTTCACGTACTGAACGTTGCTCCCACACCCTGAGACCGAAGGGGGTCTCGGGGGTGAGATGATGCTTGTGCACCCCGAGGCCAGAGGGGGTCTCGGGTTGAGACGCAGTGACCTCACCCCGAGACCGGAGGGGGTCTCGGGGGTGAAATGATGCTTGTGCACCCCGAGACTGGAGGGGTCTTGAGGTTAAGATGCAGTGACCTCACCCCGAGACCGGAGAGGGTCTCGGGGGTGATGATGCTTGTGCATCCCAAGACCGAAGGGGGTCTCAAGGTTGAGATGCAGTGACCTCACCCCGAGACCAGAGGGAGTCTCGGGGGCGAGATGATGCTTGTGCACCCCGAGGCCGGAGGGGGTCTCGGGGTTGAGATGCAGTGACCTCACCCCGAGACCGGAGGGAGTCTCGGGGGTGAGATGATGCTTGTGCACCCCGAGACTGGAGGAGTCTCGAGGTTAAGATGCAGTGACCTCACCCGAGACCGGAGGGAGTTTCGAGGGTGAGATGGTGCTTGTGCACCGCGAGATCGGAGGGGGGTCTCGGGGTTGAGATGCAGGGACCTCACCCTGAGACCGGAGGGGGTTTCGGGGGTGAGATGATGCTTGTGCACCCCGAGACCGGAGGGGTCTCGGGGGTGAGATGATGCTTGTGCACCCCGAGACCAGAGGAGGGTCTCGGGGTTGAGATGCAGCGACCTCACCTCGAGACCGGAGGGGGTCTCGGGGGTGAAATGATGCTTGTGCACCCCGAGATCGGAGGGGGGTCTCGGGGTTGAGATGCAGGGACCTCACCCCGAGATCGGAGGGGGTCTCGGGGGTGAGATGATCCTTGTGCACCCCAAGACTGGAGGGGGGGTCTTGGGGTGAGATGCGGCGACCTCACCCCGAGACCGGAGGGATTCTCGAGGGTGAGATGATGCTTGTGCACCCAAGATCGGAGGGGGGTCTCAGGATTGAGATGTTCGAGGTCTTATCGGATGTTCGGTAGAGCTAAGGGTTGAATGACTCCGTGGAGACGGAGTCCTCCAGGCGAACACTTGGCGGAACCAACGCTGATGTCAGATAAGAAGGAGGTTTCAGGTTAGGGAAGGACCTCTGTTAGCTGCTGTTACCATTTATTCTAACGGCGCTAAATCAGCCACATCAGGTATCATTTTAACTAATCCCTATGACCCGTTATTTAAGCATCTAAAATTTTTCAAGGCCAATGGAATAGGTGATGCTTTATTTTATTTCTAGGAGTGTTTGAATAAAAGTGATGATGTCCTTGATCTCCTGATTGCCCGGATTCTTATCAACATGACAATAATTGGACATTAATCACATGCCTAATTTACTTCAAAAAAACTGAGGGTCCTTTTTGTGATCTATAAGAGTAGTCTTAATTTGTTCTTGTCTAGGCTATGAGCTCTTTCACTTTATATACGATAGAAGATGCGAGATGAGCCGTAGTATTTTTAAAATAGATTCCCATATTTTCTTGAGCAAAATGAAAACAAAATGTACCTTAGTCATCTCTAGAGATTATATATTTCATGTCATATATTAACATTGAAAGTCATTTACGATAGGCAAACTTTTACTATTGAGACAAACTTTTAGTCTCCTATCTCTCTTATGTATAGAAAAAATTTTAGATATTTATGAAAGAGTAAAAAATATAAATAATATCTTATGACTATCATTTTTAAATGATATCATGAGTTAATGATAAATGAAATTGCAATAGATCTAGCTTATGGCCTACATGGATCAAGGGACAAATCGATGAATTTTATGTGTTTGTAACTGAATTTAGGTATAAATTTAGATATGAACTCTTATCCTAATAAGGGCACTAGATCTTAAATATGAGGGGTATATGAGAGGTGAGTGCACATTGATTATGTACTGAATAAATTGTAAATACTTATATCAAGTCAAAAAGTCTAAATAATATTATTTAACGAGTCAATTTAGATGAGATGGCTATGATGAAATAGTTAAGGAGTCATAATCTCTGTCCTTGGATCTATATGGATCATCGATTCCAAAGATAAAAAAGTGAAATGGCTTCAAGTTCCTTATGGATCTTAAGATGAAAATATGATCAAATTTAGTGCTTGGTTATAAACGAATATAGCTAAATTTAACTGTACAAAGAGAGGACGAGATTGACTTGCTACATTCGAATGTAATCAAGTTTAGAATTGAATCATTTCCCTTTTTCCTAATATGTGAAAGAACTCAAATGAAAGGAATATCCGACCCACCTATTTTTGGGTTGCTGCTTGTATATTTATAGATTACAAAACAGGGCACATCTGATGCCCATGAGATGATAGTTCGCTCCTATCGATTACTCCATAATAGAAGGAGAAATCAGAGGAGATAGTTACATGGTAAGTTGCAGCTATATATGACCAAGTCTTACAAGGTACATAATGATACATATCGCTAATACCAGGTAGCTATATATGACCGAGTCTTACATGGTACATACCAATACATATCGCTAATATGTTATATATGACCAAGTCTTACATAGTAATAACTGATACATATTACTAATACCATGTAGCTATATATGATCGAGTCTTACATGGTATATACCGATACATATCGCTAATACCCCCTGCAAGCTCAAGGAGGATCGACTATGCAGAGCTTGGATCTTAGTTCTGAAAACTTATGTGGAGACAGTCCTTTTGTAAATAGATCTACGAGCTGAGTCTCGCTTAATTGGTATTGTAGACAACGATCCCATCAGCGACCTTCTCTTGGACAAAGTGGATATCGATCTCAATATGCTTGCTTCTGTTGTGGACGACCAAATTGGATGTCATATGGATGACAGTTTGATTATCACAAAAGAGTTTTGGAGTCTTGAGAGGAAGTTGTAGATATTGAAAAAGATAAAAGGAACCACAGCACCTCGGAGGTCATGGTTGCGAGGGCCCGATACTCTGTCTCTGAGCTAGACCTAGAGACGGTTGTTTGCTTTTTAGATCCCCATGAGAGAACATTGGGGCCAAGGAAAATAGCAAATCTAGTCGTCGAGCGTCGGTCATCAGGTGATCTAGCCCAATCCGCATTGGAGAAACCCAAGAGAGAGATAGCTTGACAGCAATGAAGTTGAAGGCCGGAGGTTAAGGTGTTTTTAACATAGCAAAGTATTCATTTTGCAGCCACCAAGTATACAGATGTGGGTGCATGCAGGAATTGACAGACCTGATTCACTACGTATATGAGATTAGGCTGGGTTAATGTAAGGTACTGAAGGAAGCTTACTAGCTTCTGATAATCCACTGCAGCTGCATCAGATAAGGGCATCTCCTGTGAAATTGATAATTTTTGCCCAGAACAGGTAGGCATTGGGATAGGCTTAGAACCATCAAGGCCAAAACTTGTGAAAAGCTGACCTGCATACCGCTTTTGAGAGAGAAAAATGTCATTAGGGGACCTGACTACCTTCATACCAAGAAAATAGCTTAGCGGTCCAAGATCTTTCATAGAAATTGTCTTAGATAATTTGAAGATGAAAGCTTGAATATAATTTTTATTGGAACATGTAATAATTATGTCATCAACGTAGACTAATAAAATGATTAGATCGGAACCGTTGATATAAAGAACATAGAGGCATCATAAGGGCAACTTCGGAAGCCAAGAGAAATGAGAAAGGAGCTGAACCGATGGTACCAGGCACGTGGTGCTTGCTTTAATCCATATAGAGATTTGTACAAATGCAAACAAAATCAGGTTTAAAAGAATCAACGAATCCTTACGGTTGAGCCATAAAACTTTTTCAGATAACTTTTCATGCAAAAATATATTTTTTACGTTCAATTGTCATAGTTCCCAATCTGAACTGACTGCAAATGAAAGCACTAGGTGGATGGTACCAGGTCGAACAACAGGACTAAAAGTGTCATCATAGTCAATTCCTGGTTGTTGGGTATAACCCTTAGCTACTAAACGAGCTCTGTATCTATCCACACTTCCATCCGACCACAGTTTAACCTTGTAAATCCATTTGTTTCCTACCACGTTCATGCTAGGCCTCCTTGGAACCAAAGACCAGGTTTTATTTTGCATGATAGTAGAGTATTCCTCATCCATGGCAGCCCGTCATTCTGGTACTTTACTAGCTTGTAAGAAAGAGGTGGGTTCATATGGTGTCCATGGATAGGAGGCCAAGCGGAAGCGGGTATTTGTGGCTAATTAAAACCCATTTCTTTTGAGTCCCATCTTGAGTTCTTGTCACCATATCATGAGTCCGATC
Organism: Calamus simplicifolius; assembly: GCA_900491605.1. Lineage (NCBI taxonomy): Eukaryota > Viridiplantae > Streptophyta > Magnoliopsida > Arecales > Arecaceae > Calamus > Calamus simplicifolius. The sequence goes on along the minus strand of UESW01004683.1, from coordinate 16,841 downwards.
GGGTTGGATAATAGCATCGACCAGAATGGTGGATGGAGTGGGTAAGACTAGAGGCTCGGGTGGATTAGGGGGCGGAGGAAGAGAAACTAGCGAGTGGAGCGGTGGAGGACTGGTGACGTGATGGATAAGGAGAATCGGACGGGTAGATAGGATCATATCCCGAGTTGCAATCAGAAAGAACCGTCTAAAGAAGAGTGGTTGTGGTGTAAGCTGGATCGAGTTCTTGCTTAGGAGAAAGGAGTAAGGAAAGGAGGACTCATCAAAGGTAACGTGCCGAGATAGGTAAATCCGACCAGAACATGGATCGAAGCATTTATAACCCTTATGATTCGAACTGTAGCCAATGAACACACAAGGTGTTGTTTGAATTGGAGTTAGTCCTACCAAATGGACTAAGGCAGGGATAACAGAGAGAGCCAAATGTTCTAAGGGATGAATAGTCGGTCTCTTTTTGGTAAAGGAGGGTGTATGGTGATGTATTGGCAAGGATGGCAGACGGCAAACAATTAATGAGGTGGACAGCCGTGGAGAGAGCATGATTCCAAAATTTGGGAGGTAAAAGAGAGTGAGCCAATAAAGTAAGACCAGTTTCGACGACATGCCTGTGCTTCCTCTCTGCGACTCTATTTTGCTGCGGGTACATGAGTAAGACATTTGATGAAAAATTCCCTTTTGATGAAGGATTTGCTGCAAAGAATTATTTAGAAACTCGCCACCACCATCCGATTGGAAAATTTACACTTTAGAATCATAATGATTTTTCACAAAGGAAAGAAAGATCGAAAAAATAGTAGTAACTTCAGATTTTGTTTTTATAGGATAATACCAAGTAAAGCGGCTAAAGCCATCCACAAGAACTAAATAAAAATAAAAACCTTCCTGAGAGACAGTTGGTGCCGGTCCCCACACATCACAGTGAATGGTATGGAGAGGGTGTGGAGCGCGCTGTTGTTTTGAATGGAAGGGAAGCCGAGAGCTTTTGCCAAGCTTGCAACTATTGCAAGGGTTATTAATATGCTGAAAGGAGAGAGACGGCGACAGCTGTTGCATGATGCAGTTAGATGGGTGTCCGAGGCAATCATGCCATAGGGAAGCAGAGACTGAAATATGGCTCAACAAACCAGAGTGCTGAACAGCCTTATTAAGAGGGTATAGTCCTCCTTCAACCGGTCCTTTGTGAAGCATACGGCCCATTTTCAGATCCTTTATCAGAAAACCCCATGGAGTGAATATAAAGCAACATGAATGAGCTCTAGTAAATTGAGCGACCAAAAGCAAGTTTTTGCAGAGTCTTGGAACATGAAGAACATCTGTCATAGTGATAAATCCGGAGGATGCGAGATCGCCAAACCTGACCCATTTCCTACCATAACTCGATCAGTCCCAGAGTAGGGTGTTGTGTTCTGGAGCTCAGATGCATGGGGGTCATGTGGTTTGTTGCGCCAATATCGAGGTACCATGTCGAATCACTTGGATCGGCAACTTGGATAGCCGCAAAAGACTGTGTGGCATGGAAGGTTTCATCCATCAGGAAGGCAAAGTAGTGGTTGGCCTTGTGATTAGGGAACTACACTTGTAGCATGTGATTTGAGTCGGAAAAAATCGATTCCGAGCAACCCTGTGACCACCACGATGTGGCATACCACGACCACGAGAGGGAGCATTGAAGGGATTAGGAGAATAACCCCGATCACGACCTTTGTTAGAGCTGTATCCTTGGCCTCGAGATTGGGAGGTGTAAAATACAACCGTAGGTGGAGGAGAAGCAGCCTGGTGCTGGAGACGGATCTCATGATCAAGGAGTCCATAGACCTCATCAAGAGAAGGAGTATCGCTACGAGCATTGATTGTAGCAACAATGGAGTCATACTCGGGACCAACTCCACGAGTAACCCATAAAATCATATCATCTGGATCAACTGGTTTGCCTGCACTTGCAAGCGCCAAGGCTAAAGTGTTGGCCTGTTGAAAAAACTCAGCAATGGTTTTCGACCCTTTGGACAAGAATTGAAGCTCAGTCTTCATGTTTTGGATGCGAGCACAGTATAAGACCCATATACTTTCTCGAGAGTGATCCAAACATCATGACTCATTTCTTTATCAATGACTTAAGAGAGAATGATGTCGGACAAAGAGGAAGTTAGCCAGCCTAAGACTAATTGATCTAGTCTTTCCCATTTGGCAATGGCATCAGGATCAGTGGATTTAGTCACAGTACCTGTGACAAAGCCAAAATACCATGGCTTTGAAGGACAGGGATGACCTGAGTTTTCCAGAGCATGTAGTTGTTGGTCGAGAGCTTAATGGAGACCTCTTGTGAGATAGATTTGACAATGGAAAGAGACATCAATAGTGACGAAAGTGGAAGAGGAACCTGATGGAGTAGTCATGGGAGAAAAATGGTGAAATGAAGAGAGAGAGAGAAAAAAAAATCTAGAGGAGGAATGACCTAAGCTCTAATACCATGAAAGAACTCAAATGAAAAGAATATCCAACCCATCTAGTTTTGGGTTGCTGCTTGTATAATAGTGACGAAAGTGGAAGAGGAACCTGATGGAGTAGTCATGGGAGAGAAATGGTGAAATGAGAGAGAGAGAGAAAAATCTAGAGGAATGACCTAAGCTCTAATACCATGAAAGAACTCAAATGAAAAGAATATCCAACCCATCTAGTTTTGTGTTGCTGCTTGTATATTTATAGATTACAAAACAAAGCACATCTCATGAGATGACAGCTCATCCCCATCGTTTACTCCATAATAGAAGGATAAATCAGAGGAGATAGTTACATGGTAAGTTGCAGCTATATATGACCAAGTCTTACATGGTACATATCGATACATACCGCTAATATTAAGTAGCTATATATGACTAAGTCTTACGTGGTACATATCGATACATACCGCTATATACTATATATGACCAAGTCTTACATGGTAGCAACTGATACATACTGCTAATACTAGATAACTATATATGATCAAGTCTTATATGGTAGATACCGATATATACCGCTAATAATATATAGCTAAATTTATATTATATTATATTATATATATATATATATATATATATATATATATATATATATATATATATATATATATATATACGATGCAACAAATTTCAAAATAACCAATCAAGATTTCTTTTTCCAACTAATTCAATAATTAAATTCCTCTTATAAAGAGGGCAAAAGTTTCAAACTTCCAAAATTAATCGTTGCCAGACATTGCTGTTTGTGAAATATCTCTACTGTCATCGAAGCTTTTCCTCCATATTTGACACAGACGTTGAGACTGATAATACACAAGGGGCTATAATTTCTCAGAGCTTAAATTGGCCATTGTAATTATAAAAAGAGAGAGACTTCACTGCTACTCCATCATCAATCTCCATCCAACTACCATTTCTCTCCCATTTTGCTCCCCTTCATACGTTACCTCTTTTGTTCTTTCCCTTCTTCTCCATCCCCATCCAACCAACAGGCTCATTATAATTGGAACAACTTAGGCTGTATTTAAAATAAAGATAAAGAAAGATATTTCATGAATATCCTTCTTATTTCGAAAAATTATAACTATAAAAGATAAGTCTAAAAAAAATTAATCAAAGAGAATAATCCATGTTTAAATTCTTCTAAACTTATTTCCTAAAAAATTCAGAAATAACTGGAGTTATTCCTTAAGAGCAAAATTATTGTTGCCGCCGGGATCCGTCCTCCGACTCGGGCGCGGTCGATCCTCGGGGAGTGGGGTGCGGCGGACCTGCAAAACAGGAAGCCCTGCACGCGGAAGGACGCCGGGGGTGGTCCTCCGCGGAAGGCCCTCCGACGCTCAAGTCAGTGAGGAAGAATCGGCGATCAACCAGACAATGAGGAGGTGGATCTCTCCGGGAGACCTCTCCAGGGGGGCGGTCAATCGGAGGCTCCGGTAAGGGCAGAGCACCGACGAGCTGCCGGGAGAGAGAGAGAGGTAACCCTGGAGTTTTTTGTGTGTCAAGGGTTGCGTACCTGAGGTAATCTGCCAAACTGTATTTATAGACTGTCACCTGGGAACTTGAGCGTCTTCTGGAAGGTACTGAGGTTGTTAAGATTCGGGGGTAGACAGAATCAGGCCGTTGTGGGGCCGTTAGAATCCACGCCTTGTCCGTTAAGGGATCGACGACTGGGAGAGCCCCTCGATGTCTTGGGATCTGGGTGAGTAGACCTGGGGCGGTTATAATAGGTCTTAGGCCACGTCTTAATATGATCCCCTGCTCAGGGTGCTGCTTGGGTAGACTTGAGTTCTCCCGCGCCAGGTTCCGCGGAGGTGGACGTCGGGGCGTGGATCGCTAGGTAGCAGCGGGCTATGGAAGCCGGAAGAAGCCGAGCTGCGGAAGCCCGGAGGAGGCCGGAAGCCCGAGCCGAGCTACGGAAGCCCGAGGAGGCCGAGCTACGGAAGCCCGGAGCCGAGCTACGGAAGCCCGGAGGAGGCCGAGGGAAGCCGGAGCCGAGCTACGGAAGCCCGGAGGAGGCCGAGCTACGGAAGCCCGGAGGGGCCGAGCTACGGAAGCCCGGAGGAGGCCGAGCTACGGAAGCCCGGAGGAGGCCGAGCTACGGAAGCCCGGAGGAGGCCGAGCTACGGAAGCCCGGAGGAGGCCGAGCTACGGAAGCCCGGAGGAGGCCGAGCTAGGAAGCCCGGAGCCGAGCGGAAGCCCGGAGGAGGCCGAGCTACGGAAGCCCGGAGGAGGCCGAGCTACGGAAGCCCGGAGGAGGCCGAGCTAGGGAAGCCCGGAGGAGAGCTACGGAGCCCGGAGGAGGCCGAGCTACGGAAGCCCGGAGAGGCCGAGCTAGGGAAGCCCGGACCGAAAGGAGGGGGTCAGCCTTAGCCGTCTTGCACGGATATCAATGCAATGACGATTTTACCCCCCAACACATGCCCCCCACTCCCTAGTTCGAAGCGTAGGTTCGGGCGTAGGGAGTATAAGCTCAAGTGGCGCGCCCCGATGGGACGTTTTGGCTTAAACAACCCGTGCAATGATGCCTTAATTAATGCGATAGGGCCACCGTACCTCCGAAGGTGAGGCTTCTCCATTAGCGACGGTTGAGATTGTGCCGTGCCGTGAATCCCGATCGATATGGGGGTATGTCGAGGCGATCCCGGACGCCTCGAATGGGGTGTTCCGCCTCCCAGGGCGGTTTCTTGGCGGAGAAGCGAAGTGACAGCTGCCCTGCGTCTATATATACGCGCATGTGTGCGTGTTGGTGGCGTCTTCTTTTTGTTTTCAGAAGAGCGTTGGCCTCTCATCCTCTCAGCGTTCACCGTTTTTCGCTCAGGACTTCCTTCGACCGAGATGGCGATGAGCCCTGGAGACGTAGCCTCAGAAATCGTCGCTGGAGATTTGGGGAGGATTCACCAAAGGTATGGTCTGCCCATGGACGTGGTTTTGCGGGTGCCGGACTTGAAGACAGGGTCACCCGGGACTTGGAGTCTGGAGTATTCGTCTATGAGGACAGCTTTAAGGCGGGTCTTCGTTTCCCTCTCCATCCCTTGGTGAAGGAGATCATGACCCATTACAACATCTGTCCATCGATGGTGGCCCCAAACAGTTGGCGGAACATCGTCGGATTTATCTCGATGTGCCACCAGATCCAAATCGTTGCGACTCTCCCCCTTTTCGCACCTGTTATCACCTAACTCCCGGGCGGAAATCGGAGTGGACCTCCATCGGGCCCCGGAGGTCTTTTAATGTCATTGCGGATAAGCCCTCTTCCATCAAGGGGTGGAAGAGTCGATTTGTGATTGCGGAGGGGAACATCGGGTCCGATTTCCCTCGGCGATGGGGGGAAGTTGCGAAGGATGCGGAGACGCATCCGGCCCTATCGGTGCAGGAGGAGAGGGACCTGGACGTCCTTCGTAATGGACAGACGTTTTCGGCCAACGACCTGTTATCGGAGGGAGCTCTCTTTGCAGCCGGGCTCAGCCCTTTGGACCCTCAAGGTGAGTTTCTTTTCGCGTGCGTTTTGATTACTGCGCTTGGGTTTGAGTGTGTGAACTCCGGTTTGGCAGCCACGAGGTTGGCGTTGTCGAGCCTCTCCAAGAGGAAGAGAGGGAAGCGTCCTGGGGAAGGTAGTGGAGCGGACAGCGGCCGACCCAAAAAGAGGGGCCACACATCCGCAAAGAGCCCGCCGGACGCTGGAGCAGCCGCTACGAGGCAGCCGCTACAGGGGCGCCTGGGGCGAAGGAGGATACGGGGAGGGCGGCCGTGGCGCCCGAACCTCTCGTTTTGGAGATTTCGGATAGTTCGGATGAGGCTCCGCTGGCTCATCTGACCGCGCCTCCCTTGAAGGAGGAACTCGTGACGTGTCCAGTGGAGGCGGTCGTAGCGGAGGGGTCCATCGCCCCCGTGGAGTCGCCACTGGCTCCAGCGGGAGAGGGGGAGGAGACAGCCGCAATGGAAGGAGTTCGGGAGGGGCCCCTGCTTGGCTATCCGCTGGGGAATCCGGCAGCAGTGAGGTGGGCCGCCTCGATGGGTCAAGAGGCGGTTCAAACTGAGACCTCGGGGGAGCCGCGGAGGGGCCGCAGGTGGTGGCTACTGGAGAGGGCGCACCAGTGGAGGGAGCGCAACAAAGTGGGGGTCCCACGATCGGGGCCCCTTCGAGGAAGATTTTGGGGAGATTAGCGCTTGGGCTGGCCGAGCTATCTGAAGAGGCTCAAGCCAGGGCCCTGACGGAAGAAGCTGGGAGGCTGCAGGCCACTCAGCTGGGGATCGTCCAGGCCGGTCCCTCAGGCGGGGTCGGTCAACCCAGTGGCTCGGAGGCTAGCATCGACGAGGCGTTTTCCGCCATGATGAGGTCGGTCCTGCATCCGGGTGCGGGTCCATCGACGACGAGTTCGCTGACCGGGGTTGATAGATGCTGCATTCGGGCAGCAAGGTGTAGCTGAGGATATTCATCTCCTCCCCGCCATAGATAATACAACTTTGATAAAGATGACCCGGGACTATGCTTCGAAGGTGAGTCATTTTCCCAGCGTGTCGGATGTTACCCGATGGACTCCGTTGTGGGCGCTTACTCAATTTTTGCCTTTGTAGGGGGTTTTGCTTTCTCGGGCAATTGGCTGGCGCTTGAGTCTGGCGACAGGGGCCAGCGTCCAGGCCCGGAGGGAGAAAGTCGAGCTCCAGTCGCAGCTGAAAAAGTCTGAGCAGTTCGCGGAGCTCATGGACACGATGGATAGGAGCTCGAAGGCGGCCAGGGCGGCACACCAGGTTGCTGTGGACGAGGTGTCCAAGCTGAAGCATAGGGTGGAGGAGTTACAGGGACTCCTGGCGAAGAGCGATGACGCATGCCGGGAGTTGGCCAAATCAAATCAAAACACTCCGCGGAGATGGTGGCGATGCGGCGGGACCACGGCGAGAGTCTGGGCCGGTTGAGGAGAGAGGCCGACGACGAAAGAAAACGCCTGACGAGAATGTTGGGCGAGGTGGAGGAGACATTGAAAAAACGTAATGACGAAATCGCTGAATGAAGGAGAACGCGAAGTGGCAACAAGGAATAATAGGTCGAGTGAATGGCGAGTTATCGCAAGCTCGCGGGGAGATTGAAACCGGACGATCGAGGATCAGTACCCTGCAAGAGAGGGTGGAGTCGGTCGGCGCTGACAGGACGAGGGCCCGGAGTGAGGCTGAGGAGCTGGCCGGAAGGTTGGCCAGGCGAGAGGGGGAGGTATGCTTTTATTTCCCCTCATTTTTCTATTGGTTCCCTATGATGCCGATTGTCCTTGACTTTTCCAGATGGCGAGGATGGGGTCGGAGATTCAGGCTCTCCAAAGTGCGTTTGCGTCCGCTCGCAGTAGGAGCTCGGAGCTCGAGATACGGTCTAGCGAGCTCGAGGGGCGAAACGCCATCCTGGAGGCCCAGGTGGCTGAGGCCGAGAAACGGGCCACTGAGGCCAACATGCAGCTCGCCATTCTTCAGGGGAGGCAAGATGCTATGAACGTAGATGCATTCCGTCACGGGATGGAAGAGTGTAAGCAGAGGATACTTAGCGGGCACCCGGAGTGGGACCTTTCTTTTCTGAGCATCGAAGGCTCCGAAGACGGCGAATCCGCAGAAGAAGAAGATGAAGACGAATATGTCAGCGTTTCTGACGCCGAGCTTGGCGGCACCCCTGGTCCCAGCGAAGCCGTAGCCTCCGAGGGACAGTCACAAACCGTTACAGAGGAGGTGAAAACATCAGAGAAGGGCGAGCCTAGCCATGCACCTGCAGATGTGGCTGAGGGTACTCCCCAAACCGGTGGAGCTCCTGGCTCTTAGGGGCCGCTCCTGTATCTTCCCCCTTTTAAACATTTGACATTTCTCAGTAAAGGGATTTCCTGTTTTTATCTTGCGTGACTTTGCTGTTGTCTGGTGTTGCCTCGATCGTAAACGACCCATGGCTTGTTGACATCCTTGGGCCATCCTTAATTCGAAACCAGGAAAAATGGGCCGGTTTGGACCGACGAATCAAAGTGGATCGGTTATGATCGACGGGCGAAATAGGTCGGCGCGGGCCGACGGATAGAATAGGTCGGTTAAGGCCGACAGACGAAAATAGGTCTGCAAAGGTCGAGAAAATGGGTCGGCAGGGGCCGACAGATGAAAATAGGTCGGCAGGGGCCGACCACCGTCACCTTTGACCACGGATGATTCGGTCACGGGATGGGTTCGGCCCGACCGACGGGATTTCGGCACCATTTTCTTCCCTGCCATCCTGCCAGCGTTCTGCCATCCCGCAGGCAATTCGGTTTTTCTTTACTATAAGTGGGGATACGGCAGAGTGGGGGTATAAAGCTGTATCAGAGCTTTCCGGAAGGTGCTCCTTTCCCATGCGGGTCATCTCGTTGCGATGCGCACGCAACCGTCCACTATTGGACAGTACCTTTTCAAAGGACGATTTTCTGAGCCCGCCGATTTTCGAAGCGTCAGCGGACGATTTTCTGCATTTAATGACTGCGATCCGGGATCAGGAAAGGATCTCCGTACGCGTCCTGGTTCAGGCGGTGGTTCGGCGCGCAGTGGGGTGCTACGCCAATTTCTGGGGACCACGTGGTGGCGTGGGACAGGTGTTTGAATCTCGGGACTTTCAGCTCTGATGGCTCGCCCGGTCTTTCTATAAAAAGGGGAAAGAGGGGTCTCATCTGGCTATCCCCAAAGTTTCTTTCTCGCTGGAATTTTTATTATTCTCATTTCTCTGTTGCTACGAGTGGAAGGATCGACCCTTCTTTTCATGGGCTCCTTGCCGCCGGATAGCTGGGGCGACCGGGGAGCAGCTGAAGGATGGCTCATCCTTAGGGGACGAGTCTCGGAGATCATATGGAGAGCGCACATGGAGGGGGCAGAGATCATACGGAGAGCGCACATATGCGCTTCCGTTGTGGTCTGCGGCTCCTGCTGCGGGGGTTGCGGGTCAGGAGGCGTATGGACACCCCGTAGCACGCGCAGACCCTCCCTCTTTCGCTGGCTTAGGTTCCCGCGCCTTCTCTGAGGGGAATCCTTGCCACGGGAGGGAGAAGATGGGAGCAACCGGGTTCGGATGGTCCCGGTTCCCTTGAGTGGGCGGCGGCCCGTGGTCGGCACTCCCTTCTAGGGGAGTGGATTGGGCCTTTGGGATCCTCAGAATCAGCATCCGCGGGCCATGCCTCAGTTGGATTTTTTAATTCATCCTGCCAAGCGGACTTGGCCGTTTCCTGGTTTGCATGATTTCTCGATCCGGATGTTGGAACATCGTAGTTGTCTAGGCCTGCCTTGGAGCAGTTGCCCGAGTCTTGTATTTGCCTTTATTTTATGCATTTCAATGCTTTTGTAACGCCTATGAGGCATTTGTAATTGATCATGATGGGAATAAAGAGAGTTACACCCCATTTCTTAATCTGTCTTTTCTTGTGCCGATCTCATTGCTATTTGTCGTTTGTGGGGCATAAAAGTGTCCCGCTCGTCCTTAGACGAGGATCCATGATGCCCGAACTAATTGAGGTCCGTATGCAGCGGTGCAAAGATAGTTCGGCGAAATACACTCCTTGCTTAGGTCGGGAGTCTGGTATTTTGTGCTCCGTTTTTATCGGAGCCCGGAGTATCGTGGGTCGGCTTTGGCCGAAGTTCGGGGAGCCTTCAACCCTTTTTGCCATGGTTTAAGGATTTAGTCCCTCGAGATAGTTGAGTTTCGGGGAACGTCTTACTTGGCTCTGCCAAGGTTTGAAGAATTTTGCAACTCGGCCCTGCCGAGGTTTGGAGAGAATCTCGCTTGGCCACGCCAAGGTTCGGAGAACTTTGTAGCTCGGCCCTGCCGAGGTTCGAAGAATTGATAGCTCGGCCCTGCCGAGGTTCGGAGAACTAGCTCGGCCCTGCCGAGGTTCGGAGAACTGATAGCTCGGCCCTGCCGAGGTTCGGAGAACTGATAGCTCGGCCTGCCGAGGTTCGGAGAACCTCGGCCCTGCCGAGGTTCGGAGAACTGATAGCTCGGCCCTGCCGAGGTTCGGAGAACTGATAGCTCGGCCCTGCCGAGGTTCGGAGAACTGATAGCTCGGCCCTGCCGAGGTTCGGAGAACTCTCGGCCTGCCGAGGTTCGGAGAATAGCTCGGCCCTGCCGAGGTTCGGAGAACTCTCGGCCCTGCCGAGGTTCGGAGAACTGATAGCTCGGAGGGAGCGAATCAGTCGCCGAGGAACGGTCGGCGTGTTTGCTACGCTTTTACTGGCGATGCTCTTTTCGAGGGGACAGATCGTCGATCGGGCGTCGGACTCTGTTCCCACGCGTTTTTCGAGAAAGGGGGCGATTTTAAGAGGCTTGGGGAAGCGTCGAAAGCATTTATTGCAGGAGGCGGCAGATCGGGAAGATGCTCTGTTTGCATTTTCCGATCTGCCTTGGGATAGGGCGCGACTTTTCGGATTCCGTACGCATTAGAACGGCGACACATGGCAAATTTTTACGGTCGGCGTCCGCGGTACGGCTGAACTGGATACCCTCCTAGCGGGTATAAATATGGCCGAGGGGGACTGGATTGGCCACCTTTCGGTCTGAGCTTAAAAGAAAATGGATTCTCCGGCGCGATCCTCAACCGACTCGCGCTCTTCGGTTGACAACCCGTCAGGTTCGGAGGAGAGAGCGATCTCCGTGACTGTTGACGGGCTGGCCCTTGCGTCAAGCCTCGCAACCAATGAGCGGCTCGCCAGGACCGCTGAAGAGTTCCTGGATATTTCGGTTCGGGAGGCGGAGGCCTCACGTTTGGTAATGGGTCGGCAGGAGGAGGAGATCCGGCTGCTTCGTCAGCAGGTGGCCGACCTGACCGCTCTGGAGAGGTTGTTGGGTTCTGGGGGCAAGTGACCCCAGGGCTTCTGCCCCTTGCTTTTGTTTTCCCGCAGTTTCTTTGTAACTCCCCCCCCTTTATGAATGAAAATGGTCCTTGTTATCGGCGGAGTTCTTTTCTTTCAAGAGTTTACGGCCTTCACTCGTATGTCGAACCAGGGGGGGGGTGTGCCCTTGTTCGTTTTTTGCGCGCTAATGTAGGCTCTTTGAACGATGGGCTATAGGGGCGTTACCCGAAGGATCCCCAATGGTTAGAGAGGGAAATTGCCTAACTCTTCCCGGGACCTTCGGTCCGTTACGCGAGGCTTGATGGCCTTGAGAGTAGATTTGCCAATGGCGGCTTTTTCTCTCGCGTCGATGGTTTTTTACTCAACGTGCTCGTCTCAAACCGGACGAAGTCCTTCGGGGACTATTTGGGGCCGTTCGGCTTTGGTCGAGGCCCATGGTTCCAGACCCTTTTGCCGGGGTTTTAGCCCGAGTGGTTTTTACCTGGCCTTGCCATGGCTCGGAAACATTTCACTTGGTCCCTTCGGAGAAGACTTGGCCCTGCCAAGGTTCGGAGATTTGTTGCTCGGCCCTGCCGAGGTTCGGAGAAATATTTTACTTGGCCCTGCCAAGGTTCGGAGATTTGTTGCTCGGCCCTGCCGAGGTTCGGAGAAATATTTTACTTGGCCCTGCCAAGGTTCGGAGATTTGTTGCTCGGCCCTGCCGAGGTTCGGAGAAATATTTTACTTGGCCCTGCCAAGGTTCGGAGATTTGTTGCTCGGCCCTGCCGAGGTTCGGAGAAATATTTTACTTGGCCCTGCCAAGGTTCGGAGATTTGTTGCTCGGCCCTGCCGAGGTTCGGAGAAATATTTTACTTGGCCCTGCCAAGGTTCGGAGATTTGTTGCTCGGCCCTGCCGAGGTTCGGAGAAATATTTTACTTGGCCCTGCCAAGGTTCGGAGATTTGTTGCTCGGCCCTGCCGAGGTTCGGAGAAATATTTTACTTGGCCCTGCCAAGGTTCGGAGATTTGTTGCTCGGCCCTGCCGAGGTTCGGAGAAATTTTACTTGGCCCTGCCAAGGTTCGGAGATTTGTTGCTCGGCCCTGCCGAGGTTCGGAGAAATATTTTACTTGGCCCTGCCAAGGTTCGGAGATTTGTTGCTCGGCCCTGCCGAGGTTCGGAGAAATATTTTACTTGGCCCTGCCAAGGTTCGGAGATTTGTTGCTCGGCCCTGCCGAGGTTCGGCTTGGCCCTGCCAAGGTTCGGAGATTTGTTGCTCGGCCCTGCCGAGGTTCGGAGAAATATTTTACTTGGCCCTGCCAAGGTTCGGAGATTTGTTGCTCGGCCCTGCCGAGGTTCGGAGAAATATTTTACTTGGCCCTGCCAAGGTTCGGAGATTTGTTGCTCGGCCCTGCCGAGGTTCGGAGAAATATTTTACTTGGCCCTGCCAAGGTTCGGAGATTTGTTGCTCGGCCCTGCCGAGGTTCGGAGAAATATTTTACTTGGCCCTGCCAAGGTTCGGAGATTTGTTGCTCGGCCCTGCCGAGGTTCGGCTTGGCCCTGCCAAGGTTCGGAGATTTGTTGCTCGGCCCTGCCGAGGTTCGGAGAAATATTTTACTTGGCCCTGCCAAGGTTCGGAGATTCCTGTTCAAGCAGACAGCTCGGTTGTGCCGAGGATTGGTAAGCAGTATCTATTTCCTTTACGATTTATGGCAATATGGTGCATAATGATTCACAGTTTGGGAAAATAGACAACTGGCGGGGCGTAAAGGACATACCCTATTGATAATATTTGCGAAGGTTGTCCGCGTTCCAAGTTCGGGGAATGGATTTCCCATCGAGATCCTGCAGCTTGTAGGTTCCTGGTCCAATAATCTCCGTGATTGGTACGGGCCCTCCCAGTTTGGCGCCAGCTTTCCTTGCTCCAGCGGTTTGGATACAGAAGCTTTCCGGAGGACAAGGTCGCCAGGTAGGAAGGCTTTCCCCTTGACCTGGAGGCATGGTACCGAGCCACCCTCTGTTGATAGGCAGCCGTCCTGATTCGGGCCTTCTCTCTGACTTCCTCTACCAAGTCGAGGTTGGTGCGGAGTTGCTCGTTGCTGGCTTCCTCCGAGTAACTCTCCACCCGCAATGATGGGAGGCCTACTTCCACAGGGATGACGGCCTCCGTACCAAAAGCCATTCGGAATGGGTCTCGCCCGTCGGGATTCTCGGGGTGGTGCGGTAGGCCCACAAGACATGGTGTAGCTCATCGCCCACCTGCCTTGGGCTCTGGAGAGGCGAGCTTTATTCCCTGGAGGAGGGTCCTGTTGGTTACCTCGGCCGCTCCGTTGGCTTGTGGGTGCCCGACCGAAGTAAGGTGGTGACGGATTCCATGCTCCTCGCAGAATTGGCGGAATTTGGAGTTGTCGAACTGCTTGCCGTTATCGGTGATTATGGTGTGGGGGAGGCCGAATCGGCAGATGATGGACCTCCACACAAAGTCTCTGGCCCGTGCCTCGGTGATTTGGGCGACTGCTTCCGCTTCAACCCATTTGGTGAAGTAGTCAATGGCGACAAATAAGAATTTTCGCTGTCCCGTCGCAAGCGGGAATGGGCCGAGGATGTCCATCCCCCACTTGGCAAAGGGCCAAGCGGAGGATATAGAAACTAGCTCGGCGGAAGGGAGCCTCTGGATGCTCGAATGTCTCTGGCAGGCGTCACAGGCTCGGACTAGATCGTCCGCGTCTTTCTGCATGGTCGGCCAGTAATAGCCTTGCCGTAGCACCTTGTGACATAGGGACCGGCTCCCAGATGGTTGCCGCAAATCCCTTCATGTACCTCCCGCAGAGCATAGTCCGCTTCGGATGGGCGGAGGCATCTAAGCAGCGGCATGGAAAAAGACCGCTTGTAAAGTTGGTTGTCAATCAATACATAGTGGGTGGCCTGCAGCTTCAGCTTCCTAGCCTCTCTTCGGTCGGACGGAAGCGACCCTTCTTTGAGATAGCTGAGGATAGGGTCGAACCAGGATGGTTCGGTCTCGATTTGCATCACCCGGTCGGCTTCCATGATGCTCGGCTTTTCCAGAGTCTCCAGGTGGAATTTTTGTTCGGCATCCATTGTCTCCGTGGTTGCCAATCGGGAGAGTAGGTCGGCACGGGCGTTCTCGATCTGGAATTTGAATAATTTCAAATTCAGAAAAGTGAGGAAGCAAGTTACGCACCTCCTGGAGATATCGAATCATATTGGGTTCCGAGCTTCAAACTCTCCCCGAACATGGCCGGCCACCAGCTGAGAGTCGGTGAAGGCGCTGAGCTTTTCCACCTTCAGGTTGCGGGCGATCCGGAGACCGGCTAACAGGGCTTCGTACTCGGCTTCGTTGTTGGAAGCCGGGAAGGAGAATCGGACGCCATACTCGAAGATCATCCCCTCGGGACTGGTGAGAACTAGACCCGCACCGGAGTGATGGGCATTGGACGACCCATCGACGTGGAGGAGCCACCGGGCTCAGGTTTGGTCCTTCGGGAGTTTGGGGTAGAACCGTCCTCCGGGATGGTGCACTCGAGGAGGAAGTCGGCCAGCACTTGAGCTTTGATGGCTGGGCGAGGTTGAAAATGTATGTCATGCTCGCTTAGTTCGACGGCCCATTTGGTCATCCTCCCCGATGTTTCTGGACGGTGGACCACCGCCTTGATGGGTTGGTCAGTCAGGACCGTCACTGAATGTGCTTGAAAATACGGTCGCAGCTTTCGGACCGAGGTGATCAAGGCCAACACCATCTTTTCAATCCTGCTGTACCTCGTCTCCGCATCGCGGAGCAGCCTACTCACATAGTAGATCGGCTTCTGGATCTTGCCTTCTTCTTTGACTAGCACCGAACAAACCGCGCCCTCCGAAACGGCCAGGTACAGAAACAGGGTCTCTCCTGGGGTCGGACTACTGAGAAGCGGAGGCGAGCCGAGGTACTTCTTGAGATCTTGAAATGATTTCTGGCACTCGGGAGTCCACTGGAAGTTTTTGGCCGATCGGAGAGTTTTGAAGAAGGGGAGGCATCTCTCGGCCGACCGCGCCACAAAGCGGTTAAGGGCCGCTATCCTCCCGGTTAGGCGCTGGACCTCTTTAATGGATGCTGGGGGCGCCATTTGTTGGAGAGCTTGAATCTTCTGGGGGTTAGCTTCGATACCTCGCTGGGAGACCATGAAGCCGAGGAACTTCCCGAGTTGACGCCGAAGGCGCACTTGGTTGGGTTGAGTTTCATCCCATATTTGCGCAACGTTGCAAAGCTCTCCGAGAGGTCCTCAACATGCTGTGCGCTCCTTGCTTTTGACCAGCATGTCGTCCACATACACCTCCATGTTCCGGCCGATTTGCTCCTTGAACACCTTGTTGACCAGCCGCTGGTAGGTCGCTCCTGCATTTTTAAGACCGAAAGGCATAACTCGGTAACAGTAGGTACCTCGGTCGGTTATGAAGGCGGTCTTTTCTTCATCTCGGGGCCATTCGGATCTGATTGTAGCCGGAATAGGCATCCATGAATGACAGCATTTGGTGGCCTGAGGTGGCGTCCACGAGCTGATCGATCCGAGGGAGGGGGAAGCTGTCCTTCGGGCAGGCCTTGTTGAGGTCGGTGAAGTCGATGCAGATCCTCCATTTGCCGTTCGACTTTTTCACCATGACGACATTTGACAGCCAACTTCGGGTAATTCACCTCTCGGACGAAGTTGGCCTTTATGAGTTTGTCGACCTCTTCTTCAATGGCTTTTGCCGCTCTGGGGCGAAGCTTCTCTTTTTCTGCTTAACAGGCCTGTGCCTCTCGTCCACATTGAGACGGTGGACGAGGACCTCGGGGTAATTCCTGGCATGTCGGAGGCGGTCCAGGCGAAGATGTCGCATTGCTTTGGAGGAATCTGATCAGCTCGTGCGAGGCTCTCCTTTGAGTAGCGACCCGATCCTTATGGTTCGGTCGGGCCGAGCTTCGTCCAGCGGTACTTCCTCCAATTCTTCCACCGGTTCTCCCCGTTGTTCGGCGAAGTCTTCGCGAGCGTCTAGCCCGTCAACTTCGGGCATTCTAGACTGAAGGCTCGTAACGAAACATTGCCGAGCCATGGCTTGACTTCCCCGAACCACTCCAACTCCTTGCTCGGTGGGGAACTTCATAGACAGATGCGGGATAGAGACAACCGCCTTGAGAGACATCAAACCGGGCCTGCCGAATATGGCGTTATATGGGGACCTGAGGTCGGTCACTAGGAAATCGGTTGTACAATGGCTACAAGGGGCCAGGTTCCCGCGCGGACCGTCAGGGTGACGATTCCTTCTGGGATGATGACGTCGCCGGTGAATCCCATCAGGGTGGAATCCACGGCTCGAAGGTTTTCCATGAGCAATTTCATCCTGGCAAACACACCGAGGTACAAAACGTTTACCGAGCTTCCACTATCAACAGGATTCGGCTTACATCATAATTGTTCAAGTTAAGGGATACAACAAGTGCGTCATCGTGGGGGAGCTGTATCCCAAGAAGATCATCATCAGAAAAGGAAAGCTCGCCCGTGCGCG